>JABMBV010004643.1:0-10806 GCA_018906735.1 Mesochorus sp. PSUC_FEM 10030011 | reverse complement strand
AAGTTCAGATATATATATATATATATGTATGTTTATATAGAAAAGAGGGGAAAGGCTTACCACCGATATTACACACATACAGGTTGGGAGATAAGTGTAGGCGCGCCGCGGGTAAACTTTCATGTATGTAACAAGTCTCGCACGCAGGATTTCTTTCCGACAAAATGCCGTCACGCTCAGCCGGAGCTCTCGGTACCTTCGTACACACACACACACACACACACACACACACACACACACATACACACGAGATATAGCAAGCTCTTATGGGACTTTTATATATCGGGGAGTTGTGGCCAAACGGGAATTCTATACGAGATGCCTCTTTTCGCCTCGTATTTTCATTTATTTTCAACTCAATATTATATATTATTCCTCGCTTCATGGATTATCGCACCTTCGTGAGAAACGAAATCACTATACGAGATTGAGCGATTCGAGAATCGATTATTCTACGCTCTCTCAAAGGTCATATATATAATATCTCGTCGATCTCATTGTTCTTCTTGTATAAAAGCAGACATTTATATATCAAATGGTATATTGCATTTCGTTACACCAGAAATCGGTGAAAGAAACGAATCATCGACAGGTTTTTATCGCGTCACGTGCAAAAAATATATCTTGATCCGCTCCTCTCACCATTTTTTTAGTAATATTTATCGAATTCAATTAATATACTCATTAAAAATTTTCAGACGAAGATAATTTTATGTTGAAAATTTGATTGGATGATTCGATTTTTGTGAATTTTTTTTCTTTTTTTCTTTCGTATTATAATAATTGTTTATTGTTTGAATTACAGCCATGAGGGTATGAGCGCTGGAGGAGAGGGAGGTGGAGTAGGCGGTGGTGTACAAAATGTTGGAGGAGGTGGTGGAGGGGGAGGAGGAAGGAATACACCTCCACATGGATCGCCCACACCAATGGACAAAGCCACCCTGAAGGTTCATCTGCCGAATGGTGGTTTCAACGTAGTGAAATTCGGTGACGCCATCGACGTCAAGGGCATAATATCACTCGTTACGAGTCGTTTGGCCGTTGGTACCAGGAATTATAGAAATTTGTACGCGATGAGACTTCACCATCCTGGCTCGGGCGAAAGCTATTGGCTTCATCAGGACACGACCATGTATCAAGTCCAAGAAAAATACGAGAGAAAACATCCCCACAGCGAATGGAGATACGAGCTCAGAGTTCGTTATCTCCCACAAAATCTCAATGATCTTTACGAAAAGGACAAAGTCACGTTTTATTATTATTACGACCAGGTGACGATCATTCATCGAGAAATATTACTCCGAAAAAATCGAATCGATCGAATTGATTTTTTTCAATGATTTTATTTTATTTTTTTTCCTTTTTCAAGGTCCGAAATGATTATCTCAATGCCAATCACGCGGCTCTCGATCAGGATGTTGCTGTGCAACTGTGCTGTCTTGAGATTCGTTATTTTTTCAAAGACATGCCTCAAGTTGCGCTCGACAAAAAGAGCAACTTGGAATACTTGGAACGAGAGGTAATTTTTTTATGAAATTTTTTTTTTCTTCTCAGATTAATTAATTCATAATAACTATTTTATTTGTTATTTTTATTCTGTTTTATTTTTTGTTTCTCTATGTGAAATTGTTAATTTTATTTGTGAATTTTCAGGTTGGAATGCACAAGTTTCTACCACGATCCGTGCTGAATGGCGTAAAAGCGAAAACATTGCGAAAGCTCATACAGCAACATTTTAAAAAAGTTGCGGCACTTACCGAGCTCGAATGTATGTTCAAATTTTTCGAACTTTTACAGTCGCATTATAGATTCGATCAGGAGAGATTTATATGCGCATTGGGAGTGAGTTGAATATACGATTGTAATATAAAAATAAATTATGAAAAGAAAAAAAAAATGATATACATTCATATTGTTTGTCGATTGCAGTCAAGTTGGTCGATACGCGTCGAGCTAGTCATCGGGCCTGATCTGGGAATATCTTACATGGCACATCGTGGTGGGACTGTGGTGAGTCCCGAAATAATTTATCCTGTCTCTAACGATGTGAATTTACAGGTAAATTAAATAAAAGCACATCGCTGTTTTATGAGGTTAAATAACCGGTCAATTTAGTAATGATACAAGTTGTCGAGTTTCGGACAGAGGGAGAAAAAAAATTACTGAACGTTTGATCGGTTATTCGACCACTCACATCGCTATTCCATATGTGCCTCTGTGGTATTTAATTATTCAATGGAATTATGAATTTTTTCGTTTCAGCCAACGAGAATGGCCGAATTTTCCCAGATACAGTCCATTCAAACTCTCGTATCCGACTGCAAGGAGCACGCCAAGGCTTGTATAAAATTACGCGTTGCCGGAGCTGCCGAGACACTAAGTATAACGTGTTCGAGTCTTGATCAGGCTGAGAGTCTCGCCGATTTAATCGACGGTTATTGCAGACTCGTAACCGGAACAAACACCTCGCTGTGGAATCGTAAAGGTGAGCTTTAACGTACCTGCCCAAAACACCCTTTGTTTCTTTAATCGTACGCTTTCGGTCTGTGCCTGTGTAATATACTTCAGTGACGTCAGCTGAGATTCCACAGATTTCGACGTATTATTTTTGTCGCAATTCGCCTATCGTCTTCTCTACTACCTATTCTAACACAATTGACTAAAACTTAAAACGTCTCTCGATGTTACAAGCTGCTTCATGGAAAAACTATCCCTGTCCTTGCAAAGGTTTGTACACATTTTTTTCTCTCTCTCTCTTAATCTTCCTCTTAGTCCCAGAATTCTCAGAACGACGAGATCGATAGTTATCTCTTGGGGATTTCGAGTATTTTTTTTACTCGTGTACAACGAGAATAATTTGTTTTTCTCCCCTTTCGCCACCAGATGCCCATCCACCAAAGTACAGACAAGACAGCTCCGGCAGTCCGGAGAAAAATGCTGGTAAAACTGGGACCATACTCTCGGAGGATTACGCCGAGATCGTCGACGAGGAGGGCGATTACTCGACGCCAGCCAGTGAGTTTTTAATTATATTTTTTCTAACAATTTAATCATTTTTTATGTCATGTCCACATCATGTTTATCGTTACAGCGAGAGATTACGAGATCGTGAGGAATCAGGTTGAACTCGGTGAAATAATTGGCGAGGGTCAATTTGGCAATGTTCACAAGGGCTCGTACAAGGGACGAGATGGTCAGTCGATCGCGGTTGCTGTCAAAACGTGCAAAGTCGACGCCGATTCAGCCACAGCGGACAAGTTTCTCGAGGAAGCCTGTTGGTGTTGATTTTCTTCGTTATTAGAATCATTTTTTTTTTTTTCATATTCAGAGTATTTCAACGATAAAATCAACGTTTCAGATATAATGCAGCAATTCGAGCATCCGTACATTATAAGACTGATTGGCGTTTGCTCCGAGGCACCGATCTGGTTGATCATGGAGTTGGCCAAGCTCGGCGAGATGAGAGCCTATCTGCAGTCCAACAAGCATCGTCTCGATCTCGCGACCCTGCTCCTCTACACTTTCCAATTGAGCACGGCACTGTCGTACCTCGAGAGTAAAAAATTTGTTCATCGAGACATAGCCGCGAGGAACGTTCTCGTATCGTCTCACAATTGTGTTAAACTTGCCGATTTTGGTCTGAGCCGATGGGTCGAGGATCAGAGTTATTACATCGCTAGTAAATGTAAATTACCAATCAAGTGGATGGCACCGGAGAGTATAAATTTTCGAAAATTTACGACGTCCTCGGATGTGTGGATGTTCGGTGAGTCTTTTTTTTTTATTAATGAAGGATCAACTTTTCGTTAAAATTGTATCCTTAATATTTTTTGGTTTTTTTTTAAATGTTTTTTTAAGGTGTATGCATGTGGGAAATTTTGATGTTGGGTGTAAAACCATTCCAAGGAGTGAAGAATAACGAGGTTATTCGTAAACTCGAGAACGGTGAACGTCTTGCACTTCCTAATCATTGCCCTCCGAGGCTCTATTCACTGATGTCGCAATGCTGGAGTTACGAGCCGAGTAAACGTCCGACCTTCAAGGATATACGAGAAAATTTACAGTGAGTCGATTCGTCGATGGATACTGTTGTTCGATATTCGAAAAGAGTTGTTTTTTTTTTTTGGAGTAATGAAGGAATTTTGTGTGTTCAGTGAAATTCTTTTAGAGGAGAAGCATCAGCAGCAAGAGACGATGAGACGGGAAAATAGACGAGTTCAGGCGATGTCTTGGGGTAAGTAGAGACGAGATGAGAAAGATCTTATCGATGATAATCGAAGAAAGGATTGAGCAAATAAAAAAAAATTGACGCAGGCGCCGACGAGGTTCCACCGCCAAAGCCGTCGCGTCAGCCGCAAAACGCGACGGATCAACAACAGTCGAGCAACACGACGGTCGCCCCGGTATCGACGTACATCGTAGCACAGAGTCCCGAAGTACTGGCCCAGCTATTGAAGGACAATCAAACACGGGGGGTATGTCCCTCTGTTTATACGACGCCCGCTTCGCCCTTCAACACCCTAGCGGTGCAATTCCAAGACGAGGATAAGATCCTAACAACGTCGTTAGTTACGACCGATCTGCCCTTCTTCGATACGACACCCTCCCTAACTTCAGAGACAAGCCCCTACAACGACAACAACACGACGCAGTCGCAATGCGGCAGCAGTGACTCGACACTACATTCCGAGACAAATATGGATTCGATTGAATCCACGGAGACGTTATCCCCGATAATGATGTCAAGCCTAAATATCACGGATCCAGTTGTCCAATCTCCCGCGACCTGTCGTAAACAGCGAAAGGTTAAAGAGATGCAAAATTTGTATTCGGTCAGTTCGAAAATCGTTGGTAGTATAACCGGTGACGTTTATTCACCGGTACAAAAATTTTCATCGATAGCCTCGTGTCCGGTAGCCATTACGACGAGCGCCTGTACCGGTGAGATTTATGCACCCGTTGCTAATTTCACACAGAGCTCAGCAATAATGAGTAATTTTTCACAATCGCCGAGCATAGGTGGAAATTATTCCGAGAATCCTGTTAATAATTATGGAACGAGCAGCTTGAACAATCAGAATCAATTGGCTCAAGCTGTTTCTCACTCGGTCGTCGTTGGTTCGCATGTACAGAACTCGACGTCCGGCTTTTCGAGCAATTGTAGCAATTCAACAACAACTACAACAACAATGCCGTCATCCTCCACGTCACAAACCTCAAACACTGGTCATTTGTCATCCTCAAATTCTTCCTCTCAAGCCGCTTCCTCCTCGTGTTCGAGCAACAACTTTTGTAGTGTTCCTGGTGGTGGTGGTGGTCTCGGTATCGGCGCGTCAAATACCGTCGTCGTACCGAGTTCCGGGGTTGAATGCTTGTACGGTCCTGTTTTGAAATTTCGCGCACAAACCGCTCAGAGTCAAACATGCAGTGAAATTAAATCCGGTGGTACACCGCCCAACGTCACACATATGCAAAATTCACGGGGTAGCGTCGTCAACAGTCCAACACCGAGTTTTCAACAACCGATCTACGTCCATAGTTATCAGCAGCATCATCATCATCATCAACAGCAGCAGCAACAGCCTCAGCAGATATACTCGAACGTTGGACAATCCGGCCAACCGATGTACGTCACCCGCGCCCAATTATTGACCAACTCACCAAAGCCAAATATGGATCAATGCGTCATGACGTCGAGTCATCAGTACATGGCTCATCATCCCCAGATGAACGATCCTAATCAGATTTACACGGTTCACGCTATACCGGCTAACGTCATACAAGCACAAAAGATGCAAAATTTCGAGCATCGCGGAAATCCGTCGATCCAAGCCACGAGCTATCCATTGATGGGTCAAACCCAGCACAATGTCGAACAGCACATTACTACAAGCTCGGGAATCATTCACGGACACGTTGTATATTCGCCATACGCTCTCTCATGCTCGCCTCAGCAGCAACCCATAAATCAGTATGTCGGTGGTGAAACGTTTTTGGAAATCGACCAACAGCAGCATCAGCAACAGCAACAATCGTCCTACGGACAAATGGCACAGATTATCAATTACGGACAGGTCGGTCACGTCAATGTAATGTCGCAGCAACAGTGCATAAGCAACGCGTCGGTGCTGCAACAACAATGCGGCCCGCAATTGGCAACCGGAGTCGCGAGAATAACGACCAGTATGGGAGGAATGAATATGATGGAAGAACATCAACAGACCGATTGCAACCTGTCCGGCTCGCTCGTTACTTCGGCAGCCAATGACGGCACCGTACCAACGAGCGGCTCTATGATGATTGAGGAGTCACATCAAGACCAGGTTTGACCATCAATGACAAAAATCCCTCCCTTCCCATCCCTCCTAGGAATTTACAAAAGCATCCGTTTGGAGAAAAGAAAATCTCAACAATTTTAATTATCACCCCGTCATTATGGTTATTGTCTAATTATGGTTATGCGGTTGATTATATCGTACTGTCGAGAGACATTTTTTTTTATCTCACACCCAAAGTCCTTGACAGACGTCAAAAAACACGCTTGCGGTACTTGCCAATGTTTCACGCACAGAGTTGGTGTAAAATAGTTTTTGTTTTTTTTTTCCTCCTCCATAATAACGGAGGATTGTTTTGTCGATGAGCGGTTTATTGGTCATACACACAAACACAAATACACGGATATGTATATAAACGTAGGCTGTGGTTTGAGCATGGTGAATGAACGTCGCATAAGTTTTTTCTTTCCATCTGTTTTTCGGATACCTGTATTTATTTATTTTATTTTTCTTTATTATTTTATGCATGCACAACGTATGGATTTGTGCCTATAGTATTATTTGGAATTATGCATCTCTTTAATCTTTTTTTTTTATATATCCTACATTCCTGTATTTACCACGGAACCTTGTCTCGTTATTAGGTTTGCGTTAACGTGTATATAAACGCACATCGATATATTGCGTCCAATATTAATTTAATTAATGCCACGTATTATGATTTTCCTTTTTTTTTTCTTGATAATTGAAAATTCATTGAAGGTTTTTATGCTTGAAAAGTTTCAGAGAAACGTTC
Source organism: Mesochorus sp. PSUC_FEM 10030011 (assembly GCA_018906735.1). Taxonomy (NCBI): domain Eukaryota; kingdom Metazoa; phylum Arthropoda; class Insecta; order Hymenoptera; family Ichneumonidae; genus Mesochorus; species Mesochorus sp. PSUC_FEM 10030011. Next base: position 3,735 of record JABMBV010004643.1, on the reverse strand, counting down.
AGTCGCAGATCTTCGAGAGTGAAAAAAATCACTGCAACGTCGACGACGAACAAAAGTTATTGGAACAAAGGCTCTTCGAGCAGCAGAGACAGTCGGAAGAGGACAGTCGATGGCTCGCCAGAGAAGAGGTACGTCTAATTGATGATTAATTTTCATCAGTCCTTCAATTGTATTTTATTATATTTCAGAAACGTTTGTCGATCGCGACCAGCGGTGATGAGAGTGCCAGTCCTCCGATTCCTAGGTCAATGACACAATCGCCGAATCACGAGTCTCATAGTGCCAATACAAGCTCGTTGGGATCAGATAAGGGCTCCGATAAAATAATAGTCGTTAAGGTGCATTTTTTTTCATAAAAAATAATATATTTTTTTGCGTTTGTTGACAATTATCGAATATTTTTTCTATTTGGCAGAAAATGGAGCCCACTCCAACAGCCGACTTGGACAGGACAAACGACAAAGTTTACGATTGTACCACGAGCGTTGTTCGAGCTGTCATGTCTCTGTCACAAAGTGCGTGTCGTTAAATTGTGCTGTTTTTTCATCAATTTTCAATAATTTCTCAAGCGTAACGTTACTCGGATTTTTTTTGCAATTACAGGAGTTCAACAGAGCAAAGCCGACGAGTATCTGGAAATGGTTAGACGCGTTGGAATTGAACTCCGAGCTCTCTTATCGTCGGTCGACTCTCTGGTCGAGATTTTACCGGCTAGCGCACATCGGGAAGTCGAAATGGCTCACAAAGTTCTGTCCAAGGACATGGCCGAACTCGTGTCCGCAATGAAATTGGCACAGAGCTACAGCTCGACGACTCTCGACTCCGAGTACAGAAAGTAAGACTTGAAAATTTTTAAATAAACTTTCGTAAGACGTGGCCAGAAATGAAACTTCTTTGGCGATTCGATTCGACAGGGGGATGCTATCGGCGGCGCACATCCTCGCAATGGACGCAAAGAATCTCCTGGACGTCATAGACGCTATACGTATTCGTTATCCTCACGTAAACAGTCAGATATGCGAGAAGCACAATGACACGATAGCGTGCAACAACACGCGACAATCGACACCAGAGAATCGAATACGTTCGAGCCAATCGGGTGAACAATTGTTGCTGAGACGTAGTCAATCGAGCGAGAGGTCAGAAACGCCCTTCAGACAGAGTCAAAGCGGAGATTTGCTTCATCGACTTGGGCAGTCGGTCGATCGTGCTCTCCAGGTATTTATGAGACTTTTTCACGATCCTATTATAAGAATGACACATTTTTTATTACGAGCGATACTTCGAAAGGTTCATCGATTACACAGGCACACAAAAAAAAGTTGGTTGTGCGACGAATACGGCTATACTTTTCCTATGTATTTTGAGCTCCTCAATCGATATTCGAGGTTTATATTGCGATCCATTGTACCATTTATTTTTAATTGCAAAAAACGATGTAAATTGGCTATTATTCTCGTTTAGCGCTATCTAGATCGCTTTGGGAGGGTCCGTTGGATACATTATACTTAGATATTCACATATTCACATCGGGACATAAGTACCCCAACGCTGTAGAAACCAAAAAGCACGGATCAATGACCTGCAGAACTCGTATACATACACGAGGGACGGAAAAATTGCACAATTTTTTCCTTGAAAACTATAGACTTTAGATAAAATACTTATAGTACAAAAAAGTCTTAGGATTAATCGAAGAATGTCTTTAGTTTTTTTTTTAGAATTTTTCAAGACATTTTTTAAATATTGGATTTTTTGAAATCATCAAAATACATAGGAAAAGTATAGCCGTATCCATCGCATAATCAACTTTTTTTATGTGCCTGTGTGAAAATTATTTTCCAACTTCGCGTTATAAAATTAAAAAAAAATGTTCGAGGAAATTCAATCACATTTTTCATAAATTAGCTTTAAAAAATTATTTCTCATGTATACATATTATTATGATTAATTCGATAGACTTTTTATTTAAATAAATTTAAAAAGCAAATTGTACATAGTCGATGATGTAAAAATCAGGGTAGTCAATCGGAAATGTCGACGGTATCGAGCCTGGAACGACGTCATCATATGGTGACGAATAGCCTCGAGAGAAACTCCACCGCTAGGAAACAAATAGCAACGAATAGTCTCGAGAGAAGGAGGCCATCGATGACGCCATCGACAAATACTGGATCGTCGCGTAACAACCCGGTCAGTTTACCGCCGATCGTACCGGTCACTTGTAGCATCGTTCAAACGATAGCTCCGGTTATACATCCGAATCAGATAACGACGACTGACTTGAGTAATCAACAATCATCGGGTTACTCGAACACAAAGACAACGCTGGCAGGCGAGGCTCCGCCCAATGACAGCTAACAACGAGGTGTAGATCCGTAACTCGATTAAACTCATCACCACCAGCCAAGAGAAAGAATAAGAAGAAGAATAAGGAGGAGAAGAAGAAGAAGAAGATGAAGAAGACAAGATTAATAAAAAGAAAGGAAAAACTACACGACAATGTTTCAACCCATGCCGCCATTTCAATTCATTACGTGATAATCAGTATCAATAGTATTTAAACGCGCATATATATATATGTGCAACAATTCCAGATAATAAGAATCTATTACAGGGCATCTTTTAGTTTTGTATATAAAAAAAAAACGAAGTGACTTTGAGTTACCCGTGCGAAAAAGATGTAGCATTTTGAACAAATTTTTCAAACAAAAAGAAAAAAACCAGGCGGGATTGTAATATTTGCGCTTCATACGTGAATTTTTGTTTCTCGCGATGTTTTTTTTTCTACAGGTTTTTCTTTCCTTTCATGACTGCGTACTTATAAGTAGGTACAGTATTTACTAGTTCATAACTATGGATTATTATTATTATTATTATTATTATCATTGCAAAAAGCTAAGTTTAAAGAGTAGCGATAATTGAAATGACAACTCCAAAGCTTTAGGATTACTGTCAATATTTGTTAAATACCGAATGAAAAAAGAGAACCGTGTGAGCGGGGTGAAGTATATGAACTGCTCAATTTTCATCGATTTACACACACACACATATACACACACGCATATCCATACCTGCTATCATAAGACACCCTTGTAGTCTAAATATGCTGTTAGCAATGTATTCGGATACGTAACACAAGCAGCTTTCGAGCATCCCTGGTTTTTGTGTCCTATTAAAAGAAGAAAAAGGCTTTACAGATTTATAAAAAAAAAAAAGTAAAAGAAAAAAAATACTGTTGCGAATTTTTAAATTTTTATAGCCAACAACACGTGCGAGGGTCGTCAGTCTCTTTGCCTCACCCTGCAGGCAGTTGATGATGATGGTATAAATATATAATAATTATATGATATTTCGAGGAAAAAAAAAATTATACGCATCGTAAATATTCTCAGTTAACAAAGATGCCCAATTTGCATATCGTCCACGGTGACGTCCAATGTAAACACGTTCGCATCATATATATTGTGCACAAAGAGCCTCGTGAAATTGTTTTTTTTTTGTTTCTGTTCCCTTTTTTTTTTCTTTGAACGAGGAATAATTTTGCGAAACGTAGTGTTGAAAAATTTTGTGAAAAGAAATTTCGACAGCTAGATGTTGTAAATTTATTAAAATTGGATATAATAAAGTGCATTTCATTAGATTCGTTTTTGACTGTTGTAACGAGTGATATGTGTCGGAATTAGATGTATCTCTCCATCAGAATGACCATTGAAAAAAAAAAAATATATATAT
>JABMBV010004632.1:0-10807 GCA_018906735.1 Mesochorus sp. PSUC_FEM 10030011 | reverse complement strand
AAATATATATATTTATTCTCGGGCTCAGAGAAACTACAGGTAGTTGAGTATTATAAATAATAAGAGGAGGTACACTTCGTTGAAAGACTTACGTTTTATGTGGAGAATCGATAAAATACTTGACTAGACTTAACTAGATTGGTCCTTCATAAGGGGTAAAAGGGAGGATATTGCCTCAAGGGGGTTTAAGCAGGAGCTAGAAAGTGTGAAAGGCACGATTCGAAGAACGTTCGTGTCAACGAAAAGTAGAAAAAGAAACGTCGCACCGGGGAGGATCATCTTTGATGACTTTCACGGTAATTGACAAAGAATCGTAACTGCTGGACTTGTGTTTTTGTTTTGCCATCATTTTATCTCGCGAGTGATGGCTGAGGGGCTGCTCGTGGACAGAAGAGGGAAGAACAAAAAAATTTGCCGGAAGCTTGGGGATGATCGGGGATGTTTTTTCGGTTAACGACTTCACGACCCTCGATAGAGAGGTATCCGTCCTTCACGTAAAAACCCTTAAGAGGCTAAGCACATATACGGAACGCGATACGTGCAAGACAATTTGATTAATCGTAGTTGGTCGTTTCGGAGTATTTATAAGGAGTACTCCAGACAACATTGATCTGTTTCTAGCTCGTAGAAAATTTTACGGAAATTTGAATTTCAAACGGCAAAGGAAAAGAAAAATTGGAAAAGGCCTCTGAGGAAAGAGCTGCAGAAAGTTCTCTTTGTAAAAATGTTATTCGAGGCCATGAGAGGGAAATTCTTTTGAATAAAATTTTGTCTCTATCGCTTCTGAACTGCCCCGTGGGAGTGGGCTCGTCACGAAAATTTTCCCGAACGAAAAAAGTTGGTAAAGAAAGACGATATACGTGTGTGGCAATGATAAGTTGATCGTAACTTTCTTGTATAGAAAAATCGATTCATATATAGAAGAGAAATTATTTGGGATTCTTTGACTCGATATAATGGCACTCTTGGTGGCTGGAAATAATCATAGTATTACGAATTGAAAATATGTGGTAGTTAAGAAATATCTTAAACGTAACTTAAAGAAATATATTTAGGAGATTTTAGTTCGTGCTCATTGAATCCACGTGCACATTTTATATATTTTGCATAAAACAAAAATTACGATTTTTTATTAGAATAATGCTATATCATCTAAGGAGATGACTAATTCGATTTTATTTTCTTCCACTTAGGTCGTTTCAATTAATTTTTTATAAGATAACTATTTATTTTTTTTAGAAAAATTTTCATGCTCTTTAATCTCGAAGGGTCAAAAAGATAATCGAACAAATAAGTTGTAACTATACATCTATTGAATTAATTGCAATATTATAAAATTTAGATTCCGTCTTGAAAGGAGCATGGCAATAAATTATTATAAATAAATTATAAATAAGTATACATTCTTGTATAATCGAGTCCAGCGATTTTCGCAACCTGGCGAATCGATATATAATTATTTCATATCATTATTAATATTACTATTATCAATTGGGAACACGTCCAGCGTATTCGAGAGAAACATTTGTAAAACCCGTCGGCTGGCGTCTTTTTTCGCTTTTTATCTGCCATAATTATTATATATAAATTATTATATGTCATTTACATAGCATGGATATTAATAACTTGGCGTCGAAAATTTACCGCATCTTTTTATCCAACCGCGCCCTATCTGTCCGCGGAAATTAAAATTATTTTTGCACTTGTGATGAAAAATAACACTAAAAATTCTATTCATGATACATATCGTTCGAAATGTAATTAGAAATACGACTTTTTTTTCAGTGCATCAAAGGTCTTTTAAAATTCAAAACGAGGGGCAAGCTCATTCTGTGGTTTATGAATAATTATTAAAATTTTTGATACATATTCAGAACTGAGGTTTCAGTTGAAGTCGCTTCAAGTGTTTTAATTTTTTTTTATCATTTAGATTTTGCGAATCTCTAAATTAAAAAAAAAACATCAATTGACAAAAGACAATTGTTTATTTTGGCTCATTCAGGGTTTTACCCTCTGTGCATTAGTCAAGTTATTTTTTTCCTTTCTCGATTAGTATAAATAAATTAAAATCCCTAATATTATTTTCGTCTTTCGATGCTTTCTGAGCTCTTTTAAAATAAACTAAGTCATTCGTGTTGTATTATTATTATTATATCTTCAATCTCGGGCCTGTTGGGGAAATTTGTAATGCTCTTAAAATTGACTCGGCGTTAAGTCAGAATAAACGAATAAAAATAGTGAAAAAAAAAAGAACGAGGTTTCATGAATGGTGGCAGTAAAATACTCTATCTATTTATCTATACGTGTATATAGATGGCAATAATCTCGTCGTCAGGAAAAAAGTAATATAATGATGCACTATTGGAAAACTGTCGTCAACATGGTGGGATTTTTTTTTGTTTTTTGAGCTCTAGCAATATCGGATAGTGGAGATCGGGCGAGTACTCTTGACCGTGCTCGACGAGTTCCAGATGTCTTGACCATACTTTGGTATCGTAACGCTCGGATACACACGCCATAAAGCCACGTTTTACAGCGGCTTCGGCAAATTTTTGGAATGTTGTGCCGCGTCTCGGTGCCATTATAAGTGCAACGCCATCGTCAGTTAACCAACCGTAAATCGTTTCTATGAGATCTAATCGAGCATCGTCGAAGAACAGACAATCGGCACTCAGTATCACGTCGTAAAGGCCCTCGGTTCTTCTTGACTCGTCTACGCTGTCCGTGGTTCGTGTCTGCCGAAAATTTCATTCGTTTTCGTTTAATTTAATCGTTGCACAAAACGATCGAGGAGTGGATAAAACAAACTATTGCGCAAGGTTTATTGGTGCGGATGAATTTATAAGTATCGATATACAGTCAAAACTTGTAAAAGTTATATTTTTTATGGATGAAGTTTCGACAAATTAAATTACTTTGGAAAAAACATTTATTTTCGAAAAATCCAATTATCTTTGCAGTTGAAATGCATATCGATTTTTCCATGCCATCGAATAAACGATGCATTATCTGTATGATTTAATAAATTCTTTAGTAATAAAAATAATTAGAAATTAATTATGTCAATTTTTTGTACATTCGTTTCGAAAGAATGCCTGAACATTGAAAATTGTAACTTATGAGATGCTCGACTGTATTTCTATAAAGGCAATGAGAACGAACGGAAGGAAAATCAAGCATCAACCGGAAGCAGCATTCGCTGTATTGTTCCCGTATGTATTAATAAACCAGTGGCCGGTCAGCGAGAGAGAGAGCCTGATGGACAATTAATAATAGAAACTTCCTTATAACGGATTATTTATGAAACCCGGTTCTGACAGCTTGTTATGAATGTTCGTCACCCTCGAGATAATTCGCGATTATTGTCGTATCCTCTTGGCAAAATGTGCCACTGCCAACGGCAATTTGGCCCGCAGGCGTTTATCCAATCTCTATCGTGTAATTACCTTGTTGATCGAGTATTATAATTTTTAATACGTTAAGTTTTGATTAAATTAATTTATTTTCGAGTACTAATAGGAAAAATTTCTCAAATTTAACAAATTAAATGAGCTATGAAAAATTGAAAGCCGATCGGAAAAGAAAAACTATTTTTCAACAAAAATTATAGAATCATAGCTCCTTAGACCAATTGAAGTATACCAAGAGATTTTATGCGTATATCTATAAATATTTTTTTTCATTTATTCGTGACAATAGACTGGTTTTTATATAGTTACAGCATCTTTTTGGCAATTTCCGAATTGGCAGGTAGCAACATTTTCCTTAGAATAAATGATCATAATCTCCTCTCTCATAATCACCTGAACTCGATTGCCGATCGAATTGTTATCGGTCTTGTCTTGTCTTAGAGCAGCCGCAGCTCTAGCCCACTGTACAACGCCGCACTTGACAAAATTGGCCATGTTGTTTCTGGCAACGATGCATCTAACGTTGTCAACGCTCGTCACATTGCCATCGGTTAGCGTTACACCAGCTGGGTCGCAATATTTGGCAACGTATACACCAGCGAGACAGCTCATGCCACCGCCAAGTTCCAACACCATTTTGTTACGACAAATGTCACGATTATTTAGTAGATAATATGCCAAACACTCCTCGGACGGCCATACGCAAACATTGCCCGTATTATTGAAACCCATTAGCTCGTTTGCCGTAAATGATGTTTTGTTTATGCGACGTATTTCAATGGTGAACATTTCGTGATCGAGGGTAGTTCGGTAGTCGTACCACGTGGACTCGACATCGTCGAGATTATTGTCAATTAGCATTGGTTTTACGAGATCAAATGACGTGAAACGACGCACCGATATCTCGTCCTTGACATCGAGGGACAGTTCGGGCGAACGTGTCAAAGCTCGAGCCAAAAGACGCCATCTTCTTTGAGCCTTGCTGCTGTCCTTCTTGTCTTCTTTCACTTTTTGCGGTGTTTCCTGCTTGGACGGTGCCTTTTCTTCAAGTATGTCCAGTATCTCTCGGGGCATTTCGTTGTCGTTTTCTTTCCTCTTTTTTTTCTTTTACCTTTACTTTTCTTTAAGTACGGTTTGCTCGTTTTTGTCAAGATTACCGAGGGAGTTGTTTCGTTCTTTGGGATAGTTAGAGTGACCTCACTGACGGTTCTCACGAGAAGACTGACGGAGGATCCTCGTCATTCTCTCCTCTATCCGCTCGGCTCTTTTATTATTTACTGTCTTTTGTCTCTTGCGCGTCTTCACTTTTCCCGCTCTCAATTTTCCCTTGGAAAGCTTTCTCCGTTTTTTCCCATCACTCGACACACTCGAACCTCCGGTTACGCGACAAATTCGGTTTGTTCACGGTCTTCAGTGTCATATCTATTTTCCTTCGTTCACGTTTATGTTTTTTTTTCTTTTCCGGTGAACGGCGATCAGGATGTGTACCGGTGAAATTGTGATGTGAGGAGGTTTGGCTGGTGCTTGAAGCGAAAGGTACGAGATAGAATTGAGCTTTTCGGGTTTCTTTTTCCCCTTCCCTCTCTCGTTGCCTTTTTACGTGCCTCGTGTACTTGAAAATATTTTGTCAAAGAGTATAAGAGAGAAGGACGAGAATGAACGAAGGGACGGAGACAGACTAAAAGCATCGAAGCCAAAGTTCTAACTCACGCGCCACGAGGCTCGAGTCCGACACGCTAAATTCGCGCTTGCGCCATATCCGCGAGCTTTTCCACCTCTGCTCTCTGTATCCGTGTGCTTGTCTCTCTATATAATATTCGTCTGTATATCCCGTCTCTCGTATAATCGGGACCTCGAAACCAACGCCAGAGCTCATCGTATTATTTCCATTCTGCCAATTTCAACTGTCTACGTTTTGTATCTCTACTAGCCAATTTTTTATCTTTTAATATATACATTCGCCGCAATATACACATTTCTTATTATTACCTGTACTCAACCGCATCCACTTTTATCTCATGAAGATTCATAGCAGTATCAAATTTACAATACAAGTTAATATATTCGCCAATCAAATAGATGCGATCACATGCGTTGGAAAAAAAAAGTTTTATAGATCGTAATTACTTTTTTATTACTATTATATACTTGAAAAAAATAATAATTTATTTTCTGCAATTTAATCATTAATTTCGGATTGAATGGAATCTGAAATTTTTTGTAAAATTAAAAAAATTAACTGCCTGAGTTTCAATAAATGTTTTTTTTTTTAATTCTTAAAAATTATTTTCGTTTTCTCATAGCTTTAAATTGTAGATCGCAATATATAAAACTGTATATAAAGCATTTATTTATTGCGAAATTGTGAAATTGAAAGTGAAATTGCGAACGATTTTTTTTTTAATCGAACCTACATTTTGGATGAAACTAATTCTTTTTCTCTTTTTTTTTCTAATTATCTCCATTACCCGCATCATGAGCTGAGATTCTAGCGATCAGGTCTTCAACGTGCTCGCTTTGAACTTGTGAACAATGAGAGCTCAACGAACTATACGACCGGATCGATGATCGAGGCTAACCGTTGCGCGGGAATGAGGTTGAGATAGCGGGGGTTAGCAGAAGAGCGGTGATCCCACGCCGTTTCTCTGTGACAGATCGTCGGAAGCGCGATAATGGATGGCACGGAAGAGGGAAGTCACCTGTACATGCGGATCCACAGAATGGAGCATATATTTTCTACTTGGTGTGGGGAACATCACTCAATACGATCTACGGTGCGTGTCACCGAAATGGAACTTTTCAAATTCTCCAATATATATATGTACCGCATAAAATATATCTTTCGCGCATACGCGTAAAATTTGGACACATCGATTTTCGCTATCACTGAATCGAGAAAATAACATATTTCAAAATTTTTATCCAATCGATTCGGATCGTTGGTACACGTCGGAAGAACACAATTTACAAGTACGATTCTGGTAGAATTTATTTTTTTCAAAATAATAAATTTATTACATCGGGTTGTAAAAATTCAGACATTTTTTTTCTTTTTTCGTTTTGGGAAATCCTGTTTCGTATTTTCGTTTTATCGAAAGGAAACAAAAGAACGGAGGGGGAAGGATGGGGGGAGGTAGATTCGTAATTGCGAAGTGCAAATGGTGGTAATTATCAGTAAGTGGTAATTAGCGATTTCTATGTATGATTATCAGGAGGTTCCGATCCAAAAATTAGGTGCAACATAATGAAGGTATTGCAAAAGTTCAATGTAAAATGGAAAAGGGATTTTTGAGAAATATCTCTTTTCACGCTGCCGTGATGCATAGCGAATATGTTAATTATCTAAAAGTAGAGAAAAAGAAAATGTAGAAAAAAGAAACGGAGGTCGGGCCGAGATATGCACGTGGAAATAATCAAAGAATATGCATTAAAAAAAAAGGGCTCGTGGCGGAGGATTCCTGGAGCGAGTGAGATACGGATCACTCTGCACGGGGTAGATTACTGAGTTTATACGCGTTCCGTATATGAGGTCAATTTCTAGACTTGAGCATACTCGCTCATTCTCGTTCGCCAATTATTTTTATCGCCATGTATACCACTCTCGTATTCTTATAATTGAGTTATATGGTACATGCGAGTGAAAAAGCTCTCGAGTCGCCAACTTCATATATATCGGTTATAGAAAAGAGAAAATAGATCGATACAAGCCTTACAAGACAAATTTGAATACATTTTGTTTTTAGTTTTTTTTCAAAAACACAAATTGAAACGTCTATCCTCTAATCAATGTATTTGTTATCATTCCGAGCCTTGCAATGCAACTGGATTCCTTTGTTTAAGAAAAAATAATGTAATTTATCATTTTTCGATCAACAATCATCAGATACAATTTTTCAAAGAAAATTTTTCAAAACTTTCCATGAATCTTCTTGAACACGTCATATTATAATGTGTAAATAATTTAAAAAATCTTTACCACCTGACAACCAAGATTATTCGGTATTTAAAATTGCAGCTTAAAGACTTTAAGGGGTAGCGGTACATAAATTCGAGTTTCTATGACAATTATCTCTGTAAAAAAAAAAAAATATCAGAACCTAAACTTATTTTTAGGTTCATGCAACTACATCCCTAATTCATTGATTTTAGCTTCGAATTTCTCTTCCATTTTTTTCTTTTATCATGTATTCCTAACAGTAGTCGTATCTCGATAACCAAGCAGGCATTATCCAAGGCTATGTACTGGGTGTTTTAAAACAATGAAGAAAAAAAAAATCGAACAGAACGAAACGAGGAGTAATCATAGTGGTAAGCCAGAAGCCAGATGGTTATCCGTGACGAATGAGTTTTCTAGTAATATATACCGCATGTATACATGATCTATAGTGGAGATAGAGAAAAAGAAAAATAAGTGTCAAAGTAGATTATGCTGGAGCATGGAAATTCACGATGACGCAGTGTGCTTCAAATTGACAGCAATGCGACTGAAACGCGCGCGAAAACGGTATAACACTGAGTAGACAGATTGCCAGACTGGCGAAAGAGCCGGCGGGCGAAAAGAGAAGATGCAGAAGATGAGAAAGACGAGGGGATGGAAGGGGAAGAGAGAAAAGCTCTGTCGTACGTGCAGGAGTGCTTGCTACCTATACGAAAAAGGGTTATATAGCGGGACCAGAGAGAGAGAGAGAAAAAGAGAGAGAGATCATCCACTGGGTGAGAATCTCAAGAATACGAACGTTATTCCTTTTGCTCATCTCTCTCTCTTTCTTTCTCTTTGTGGTGGTTGCAGTTTTTCTGGCAAAGCGACTCGACGCATTGCGTCTACGAAAATGGTGCGACACTAGCCGGCCAACAACCGGACCGATTTGCCCATGTGCGACTGTTCTTTCGATTTTGAGTTTCAAGCGTGGGTGATGGAAAAGGAAGTGATGAAAAGGGATTTTCGTGATTGGAACGTAAAGTGATTCATATCACAGTTTTCATTGTGTGTATGCTGTGCTACCTGATAAAGGGACAGACACCTTATACTTCACGAAAGATATCGAGAAATTTCAAATCTTTCAAAATATTGTGTATATATGTTTTTATCGAGATATTGTAAATCATATATACTTATACGTGCCATTATTTTGGGATGCATTCCCTGGCACGTATAAATTCAATATATTATACACCCAGAAGTGTGCACAGTGAAAAATTCTTCGTTTCACATATACATATCGAATGATGGAAGAGTCAACAATTTTCATGACGTGACTGGTTGAAAATAAATTTAAAAAAAAACTAAGGTTCTGACAACAATTGCGAGTTTTATTCGACAATTTCTCTGTCAGGATACTTTTGTATATTGATATATTTTTGTGTATTAGAGATTTATTAAAGTACTAGCTAAAAATGTGAAGATTCACCGAATGAAATGAAACATAAAATACTCGACTGATTATCGATCAATTTTTTTTATATGTTAATCGTTCATGAATAAAAAAAAATATTTATTTCGTGAATTTTATATTGGATCCCCTCTACGTCTTTAACCCTTTGAGGGACACATTTTTCTATTGTACGAATTTTCAAAATGATAGATGCGTTCAAGGGATTTTTGGGATCGCTGATGATTCTTGCATCAGGATTAGTAAATTAAAAATGGCGAATCTAAATGACGATTATATTTTCGACTTTTAGAAAATTAGATAATTTTTTTTTTCAATTTTAGACATGAAGCATATGTAAAAAAAATATCAAAGCAATTTGACATTTCGTTGAAGAGCAGCTGATTTTATTTTGAAATCAAACGAGTATTTTGCGTTTGAATTATTCATAGCTAATTATAAATAAACTAATGTACACTTTTTTTTCATAAGTATTTTATGATTAAAAACTTCAAGACAATAAAAATTAATTAAAAGTATAAAAGTATTGCGTAATACAAGGCAATAATGAAAAAAAAAACTACAAAAAAAATGGTGGTACCACAAAGGGTTAACACGCGTGTGTATACATGTTGAAAATTGACATACCGATCTCGAACTAATAGATTTAGCCGTTTGTTCGCGTCCTAGATTCTCTTATTAAGTACGCTGGAGCACGCTTAGCGAACAATGAGCGTGGTACATCGATGGGAAATATATATATATATAGATTTAATATATGTTGTGCATTATTGTCGTGTATTACGAAGCATGGAGGCTGCTGTAGGCAAATATAAAGAGCGAAAGCGGCTTCAACATAAACACGTGACACACGCATATACACGATTCTCGACAAATGTACTGTATATGCTAATGAAACGTCAGGGGATTTGTTTCGTTTTGTGAAGAATCATTGTATCGCGATATATACGTATATATATATATTTATACTTTTTACCATACGATATTTACTGTAAATTTTCAATGCGCGAAATATTCTCCGGACGAAAGATTTCATACATTTTCAATGATCGAAATATTCAATGGATTTTACCATGTTCGCGAGCGGTATAAATTCTTTATTCCGAATACGAAATTTACGATAACTCTGTCGGGGGGAACAACAGAATCGACTATAAAAAAAAAAACGATTTTATCTCATTTCAAAAATCATGAAATATTACATGAATATTCAACAAAGCTTTAATGAATATTCAATTAACGAATTTTTACAATTGATTAAAATTGAAAGTAATTCACGATTAATCTCTGTAATCAATGTTCAATAATTGTCAAATGAATTGGATTTTCAATGAACTCACAGATATATTCAGTTATTAAATAGAAAAAAAAATGTAATCGTATCTCAAACGAGGACAATGCAGACTAAGAATTTATCACGAAATCAATAACAACTAGATTTTATCGGTTCGAAATTTACACATCCGTGTTTCATATATATATATAGTCGTAAAAAAACATGTGGTGGTCGATATATCGATTGAATAAAGTCCGAGATACGTAAACTGAAAAATGTTGCATTTGCTTGAAAAATCCACGTGCGAAAGATCACAGGCCACGTGTGTACGTCGCGAAGGGTGGACAGGGTCAACGGGCAAGGGAACACACGTAAGAGTATCGCATGTGCTGCTCGCTGAGCAATATCGGATAACTTTTCTTCCACGTCCCGTTGTCGCGACTAAAGTAGAACGTCGTAAAGTTGGAAAATTGTTTTCACATACATATATGTATAGGTGCACATTTGAGACAAAACCCTCGTGCAACGTGAGAAATCTACCGAAGAATCTTGTTCACGATACTGAATACTGTTTTGGTATTCACTTGCGTATATTGGGCATACGCCAATTCGCACGTTGCATTTGATATTATAATAAGATAAAAATAACAGTCGCTAAACTCCATCCGAAGAAAAATTCATATAGAAATAAATTATATTGAAATATTTATATATATAGAAATTTATACAAC
>JABMBV010004621.1:0-10808 GCA_018906735.1 Mesochorus sp. PSUC_FEM 10030011 | reverse complement strand
TTTGACTTCAGAATCGTAATCAGCGACCCCGAAAACCCCCGTATACTCATTTATTTGTAAATTAAACGAAAAATCGTAAATTTAGGCTATCACAGTGGCTATATTGAATCCGCCATTTTGAATTTCATCATTTTGAGTTCAGAATCGTAATCAGCGACCCCGAAAACATAAGGATCACCAATAAATGTTTAATTTCGTCGAGCAGAAAAATGTGCCCCTCAAAGGGTTAAATTGTAGACTGAACAAGTATGTTGCGCATAGAGCTATATCACCGTTTAATGTTTTTTTTCGAGATTATTTTTTATGATCGAATACTTCAGATTCCTTCAAATAGAGGTATGAAGTAGCACCTCCACGTGGATGTTTCTAATGATTAAAAATTGAAAGAAAGAAAATAAAAAAGAGGTTTCAGTGTCTACTAATCCTAGAAGAGGTCTTTTGGTATATATTAAAATATTTTTTCTATAAATAGATGATATTTTAATGCATATATCATGAAAGTCTAAAGTTAACTTCAATTAATAATATTTCATATTGTATACATACATGTAAAATCATCTTCTTTTGTAATACTACTAGCATAATATTTTAATCCATCAACCATAGCTCATTTATAATTTGCAAAACAATAAAATATTCTTGTATTATTTACTGCAATGTGGCAACATTAAATAAACGATATGTTTTTTTTTTATAATGTAATGTATTTAAAGTTTAAAATTTTCATTTTATCTCGTCCAACCAAATTCATTTAAATTTGCGATCGATCAAGTTTATAACTGCAAGCACCTTTGATCATTTCGATGAAGTTTCTCGTAAAGTTTCCAAACTTAAATGGTAATGACAATAGAAAAATATTTAAAAAATATGATTCTTTGATATTTTCATGACGCTCCAGATTCCTGAATTACAGTTATCACAAGTTTTTATTCTGTTATCCAGACAATATGAAAGCTTTGAACATACAAAAATATTTTGTACTTTTTTTTTTCACTCTTTATACTAAATTTTAAGGTAGAACAAAAGCTCTTTGATGCACGATGCTTTATAAACTTTGAAGCTTTTTCTCGAAGCAACTCTACGGAGACGATACTGGGACACTAGAAGTTCAGAAACAAACATTCTTTTGTTTCTCACCTGTCTATCAACTATAGTTTAATTTCAAAGGAAGAAGTTTCAACATTTTTAATTAGAAATAGTCAATGATTTCTTTATTAATTATAAACTCATGAATTTTCAAATGATTAATAATATATCTCGTTAAAAATAATATTATAAAGAATCGTATGATGTGGAAACTCTGCGGTAGATTTTCATAATAGACGAGTCGAAGCGATCATCAGTATTCTTGGGAAATTCGAAGTTCCTTGGACTGATTGTAAATCCAGCTCGTTTTGAACGATAGGAAATCTGTAGAGGAAATTCGCGCAAGATAGATCGAAGGGTAGAAGGGCTCAAGAGAAATGAGGCATTCGTGGAGAGTGAGGAAAAAGCTCGTGCTCTATATGTTCTCGGAACAAAGCTTTCTCTCGTTTCGCAAAAGAGAACCAGCGCTGATTCGCGAACAAAGACGAATAGAAAAGGAGACGGGGAGAATGGTGGAGGCTGTAGGAAGTAGTGGAAGAAGGAAATGAGGGGAAGACGTCAGAGAGGCATGGAGAGAGAATGTAGGTAGACAGATATATACGCATAGTGGTCGTCGTTGATACGCGTTTGCAACGCTGCTCTTTTGGCGAATCTCAGAGAGTTAATCAGAGAGTTGGCTGGGCGGGTCGAAGTTCGTCGTGGCGTGAAGGGTCGTGAGAAAAAACGAGCCCTGGTACATCCTTTCCCTTTCTCCTTTTTATCCCTCATTTATCTTTTCTTCCGTCTCTCTTCTTTCTGCCGAGTTGGTAAAAAAGTGTCGGGTGCAGCCACCAGAGTGAAAAGCCTGCATCATATATGAGGACAAAAAGAAATCTCGAACGCGAAGAAAATACAAGAGAGTCGAAGAGAAAGAAGAACAGTCTACTACGATTATAACACGTATATGCTAAATGCATGTGATAAAAGAGAAAGAAAGAAAGGAGAGAAAAGGGGTTATTCAACTAGCGAAATGTATGAAAGGTTCCAGTACTGTGGAAACATTGAAAATTGGACAGAAGATAAAGGTACCGAGTTCAGTTTTTAACGTTAAAATATACTAAAAGTTAACACTCCCTCGGATGTAATAAAGTTATATGGAATGAAAAATCTTTCTTCTTCATGCTTCAAAAGGTGATTGCATCAGAGCGCAAATGAAAAAAAAGCAAAAAAAAATACTGTTATTCAATTTTTAATTATTCGATTTCTAATAGTGAGGGGTTGGGACCAAAGTTGAGACCCTCACGCGCATGAGTAGAGCGGGGGGATGTCTTACAGTGAAGTTTTAATAGCGAAAACGTATAATTATAGAGCTTAAGAAGGTTTTGGATGATTTGAATAGACATTTCGTTTTAGAGAATTTTATTAAAACGAAAATGACTATTAAAATTGTTTAATAGTCATTTTCGTGAAATACAGTGACTTTAATTTTTTTTTTTAACAAACATCTGTTACGAACGGCAGTCAATAATGGTTATTTTTTTTCCTAATTTGATAAAATGATTTCCTACTTATATGCAAAAAATTAATTCGATCTGTTCATTTTTAATGTATTATATTTTTCTATATTTTCCCTTTTTCCTTGTGAAACATAAAAAAAAAGTTGGAATTTTTGAAAATTAATAACTATTTGAATACGTGGTGAATTGAATTAAAATTTTGCAGAAAAGCTGTTAAAAACATGTACAATACTATATTAATTTGTTCAATCATTTTGCTTTATTTTGTAAAACCATTAGGAACCTCCTTAAAGAAGAAATGTACTAAACAGATTAAAAAAATAAAAAAAATAAACGTCCGCTAACATATGTCACAATAATGGAAAAGAACAGTGCGCAAGTGTCCGTAAACGTGGTAAAAATGTATACAAAATATAACTTTGAGCTTACGAGTGGCGTAGGACAAACGAATAAAAGGAAAAAAGTAAGTGGGTCGATCTACGAGTGCGCCACACGGATTTAAATTCAGGAGATAGGGGTATATGGTGGTGGTTTAAAAACGTAGAAAGCTCTCAACATCGTGAGCTTTTTCGACGTCCTCGTGGCACGCGCGACTACCCGCCCTTTACTCTGTCTCGCGTTTCCTTCGCGTCTTTTTTTTTTCTCCGCGTTTCTCTAGTAGGAAAAGAACGAGGGAGTTTTCAAGCCTACCCTAAAAGAACTTTAATCAAAACTGTGAGTGAGAGACCTACTTTTCATGTCGCACTCTAGCCGCGCTCACGTTTGTCCTCCACTTTTCCTCTTCTTCTCTTCATCTCGTTGCTTTTCTTTCTTTCGCTCCCTTTTCTCATGCGCTTTTCGATGTTTGTGCCGGTTTTTCCTCCCTCAAACTCTGCTCCTATAGTTTCTCCCCATCGCCGTACGATTTGCTGCTGGCGGCTCACATTGACTTTGTATACTTGATGATGACAATGCCATTTTGCAATTGCGCTATTGCGCACGCGTCTCTCGCGGCTTACCGCAGCTCGATAACAATGCCAAACTCGACAGACACTCTTCCTCATTTTTTTTTCCCCACTCATTCCCATCTCCATCATACTATGCCTCACAGTCTATACCATTTTATTGTTCTTAAGGCTATGAATACCACGAATACCATACACGATGAAAAAAAAAGTCACGGCTCGCGGGTAGAAATTTACCCTACGGCCGATCATTCTCACATATACATACAAATTTACGGATTATACGAATTTGAACTTTTTTGAAAATCATCACTGAACTTCGATAAACTTTTGCATTTACCAAGATGTTTTTTTTTTCCATATACATAATCTCTTTTATCGTCTATATCTATTTAATCTCATACGATACATCTTTACCGCATACAGCTCGAATGACAATTCGAGAAATATGTCAAATCGGGAATTTCCTGAGAATCCTTGAATATATGACGTTGCAGAAAAAACGAGAATTAAAAAGCCAAACGTAGCAATGTGCTTGGAGGAAAAGGGGGTTGAGTTTACCCGTCGAGCCCCGTTAAAAATGCAATGCAATCCGAGCGGAATTCAACGTCATAATACTACAACAATAATAACTGTAAATATATTTTTTCGAGATGGAAGAGATGCAGAGGACAAGAGGCACGGAGCAATTCACAAATATGAGTGTATACGCATGTAATATACGAATATGTGGACGTGTGCCTGTGTGTGTGTGTGTGGGAAACGGCTCTCATACTCCAGATTAGCTGTCGCGCAGCTTTAACTATTTTCACTGCCCAACCATGCGTAAGCTTGAATGCGGCAAATCTCCCTATTTCCCGTTTTTCAGGAAAATGAATCATGAACTCCCCATCCACAAAATTTTGCAATTTTTTTAAGCAACTTTTTATTCATATCCGTTTTATATTATAGTAACAACTGATGAGATTAAATTTCAGTAAAAAAAATACATTTTTTTTTAAGCATCGATAAACCTAATGACCAGAACGCTGTCATATATACAGGTCGTGCATTTATTTATATTTTCAATTTAATGCGATCTTCTTTCGAACAATTCCTATTGAAGTAATCCGAATTTATAAATCTATAGTGTTGTAAAGTGTATTCGAAGGAAACAAAAAATAATAAAGTAATAAAACTATTGAAATTATTATTATGGTTGATATAAAATAACAACAATAATGTATTTTCTACATTTTTTGTTTTCCTTATGTTTTCCCATGTTTCTTTTTAACAATTATTATTTCCATTGTATATAAGACACATTTCACGCAAAGGGGATACGCGTTAATATGATATATATATTAGAAATCCGAGAACCATCGTCGAGAACGATATTCAAATAATAAAAAGAGAGAAAAAGAACAATAATGCAATGAACCTATAAATTGTTGATCAAAAGATAATTGCCGTTCTCTATTTCTTTATTACGCTCGAATATAATATCTATCGCTTTACAAGGGTCAGAGCAGCGTTCGAACGTTTTGTAGTTGCGTGAGTTTATCAAGCTATATCTCGTTAAATAATCAAACGTTTTTATAGAAGCCGACTATGAAAGCCGAAAAAAAAATAGAGTAAAAAGGCGTAATCAAGGCTATCGCCAATCGGATCGGTTAGGGAGTAGGGTCAAATTAGATAATACATACTATATCGATAGCTGAGAAGCAAAAAGATGTAGATTATTGTTTCAATATCATCAAATATTTATATTAGACATGTAGGATTAAAGTTATATTTCGTTACGAATGATATGTAAAGTTAATATAATTATAAACGAAAAAAATTATTGATTGCGGTATCAGTTTTTAAAGAGCGAAATCAACGGGTGAAAACTTGCAGAAAAACTGAGACGTTTTAGTATGGTCACACTATTCTGTTTCTCAGTGATCGGGAAATTACTTACATACATACGATCAATGATTACGCATGTTAAGTAAGCTACGTATATATATAATTACGCATAATATTATAAATAATACCTACATATATATGTGAGCATATATACGAGTATAGATACATAATATATAGTTGAAAAAAAATATTATTTAGCCGTGTGGGTTTGATTTTTCAATACGCATTGACTCACCAATTTTCGATGACGCCGACGTTGGAAAAATTTGGCGGAAAGCTCGCCGCCGCCATTGGCGGTGGTGGTCGCGGCGTACTTCTCCGTGTGGCGTCGCTTCCGATTTTCGCCAGGATTGCACGTTACTTTAACAAAAAAAAAACATCGAAGTTCAATCGAAAATCATCAATTGTAACGTCATAATCAATAATTTATAACGTAAATTTAGGTTCAGTGATTTTGTATGTGTGCGTGTTTATTTGACGAGCGATAAAATATATCGTGTGTGAAAAATAATTTTATATTGAGTAGATGATTGTTACGTGGAATGATTGAATGCGTGTGTAAAAAAGGACGTGTGAACGTTTGAAGTGGCCATATGGTGGATCAGCCGTAAAAATCAAAGAGTTTATACGGTAAACGGCACAGTTACTGATCCTTATAAGCGTCATGGTGTTAGATTTTTACTATTTATTCACACATAATATAGCTAAGCTGAAAAATGAAGGTTTTACACACAAAGTCCTCCGAATGAGATTTATTTATTATTGAAATGAAACAATTAAGATTTATGAATAAAATCATGGTTTTAATAGAGCATCATCTCAGCTGTCGGAGTTTTCGATCGTTGGCTATGTCGTAGTTTATGATTACTGCAACACGTCTTATAGTAGTCACAGGTCAATTTCTATTTTGAAAAATACAAATAAAACAAGTTTTTTTTCTAATATTCAAGAGTAAAAAACGCTCTTTAATAAGGCAGTAATTATATTGATGTGACAAGGATGTTAAGGACGTTTTAGTTTAGGAAGAGCAGCGAAGGGGTCTAACATCATCTACAAACAATCCTGAATTATTATGTCGAAATATTGAAAGCTGTACTTTAATTTTACCTTATCAATATATACATTTAATAATTACTTACCCTACCTAAAATATTTCACCTACAATCAATACATGATCCTACATAAATATAAATATGATATTCATATATATCCATTTGACCGCGTTTCATCAATGTTACAACTTCTATATTTTCTTTTTCATATTTAAATCTCTCTTTCGTGGGATAAACTTTTTTTTTCTATCCAGTCTTTTCCTCTTGCTCATTTACCGTCTTCTAACTTTTGCCAGCATCCAACTGCTGCGACTGTATACAACGCCTCGGGCGTAAAACTGACGAGAAAACGAGGGAGAGAGAGAGAGAGAGAGAGAGAAAGGGAGGGAGAACAATGTATATACATATATATACATACCCGTCTTTCGTCAGACTCTTTCGATATCGGTAATGAACGATCTATTGTAGCATGGTTGCTCCTGTGCTGCACAATTCCCGTGCATCTCTGACTATAAACGCGAATGAGAGCGACGATGGAGGGTTGAAAAAAAAATGGAAAAAAATGGAGAAAGCGGCCGAGCAAAGAAAATAAGAGATGAACAAAAAGTGAAAAGAAATGCGCAAGAGGCACGAGAGACGGATGTAGTGACAAAAAAAAAAGAAGGTGGTACGAAAACGGCACTCGTTAATGGACTGTGACACTTGGGCTTTTGTATCCTTCTCACACACTCGGTCTTTTTCACTGCGTTTTTTGTCAGCCTCCGTGTTCTGTTTGTGCTTCCTCTTGCCTTTCTCCCATTCTCTCTCTCTCTCTCTCTCTCTCTCTCTCTCTTTTTCATTCTCTTTTTTTCTCTTTAGCGTATATTGAACTGTACAGTTATTGGCAAATACTTGTTTCTTCTTCAGTTCAACGTGGATTCGCGATATTAAACTGCCCATTTCAGTAAAATGTCCGATAACTGTGCAAAGATTGCTTGAAAAATTTCCCAAGAGCTCACTATGTGTCTGTATGATGCCGAGTATTATATGTGAACGGGAATGCGAGATACAAAGTGGTGTGTATGTGTCGAGAGGAAGGAGGCCCCTGCCAACATTGCATATTATATATTTGCGGTTATTCTATTGTACTGCGTTATCACGCATAAACACACGTTCTCCCGTATACTATATGTTTGCCGCCGCAAAATGGCGAGCGAGAGAGGGGTAGAGACTTTGGTATGAAAAGCATCCACCACCCTTACCTGGGATGAAACTTTGCGAAACGAGCAGTAGAGAGAGAAAGACATAGAGAGAGAGAGAGAGAGAGAGAGAGAGAGAAAAGAAAAGATGATTTACAGTTGTTTGCATCAATGCGGGTACTTTAGTATATCATAGTGGTTAAAACATACATATATATATACACACATTTTTTGTAGATTTATAGTTGCTCATCTAAAAGTTCTGTATTGTTGCGTAAAAAAAAAGAGCTCACAAATGAGCTTGAGGAAAATTTATTTTTACCGATTTCAATGAGATAATACTGGAATGGCGAGCGGGGTTGTTGAAAAATATCGTTAGCTTTTGACTACGCCAAGTTCAGACGTATCCTCAATAAGAACTTTAGCCCGATATTTCCAACAAAATGACGGATACTGCTTTAATAATACTGCAGTGAAACTTCGTTAATAGAGGGCTCAACGTTTTCTGCTATTATATTTTATGCCGGTGAGAATCGTCATCCATTGTCTATCCATATTATTCTGCTGCTCATCCGTTGGATTATAAGCTTGCTACAATTCTGTCTCTCATCGCGAATGGTTTAATACTGCACATATATTTGTATGTTTACCCAACATATATTTTTACATGTTTATATCCGGTTTTAGCGTTACAAGTGTATGTGTCTGTATTTATACATATAGATACTCTTTGTTGGATCCGGTTAACCCGTTCTCGCTACTAAAACCTCCTGGAGAATGAGATAATCCGCAATTGCAACAGGGAAGCTACAACATCAGTGGACGCAGTACACATAGTGGAAAGAACGAACGATCTTGTCCTTCTTTTATCTTGCGATATTGCGGGTTTTCCCATAAACACTGCTATTCCATCGTGCAATTTTGTGATCCGAAAGGAAACGTTTGGTTTTCTATTTCGCATTATCTGGGCTCAGAAAAATTCTATCGCCTGTACGTGCATATACTGTATAATCACACGTTCAATGAATAGCTATTTTGGTATACTTGTCGTTATTAAATATAAATAGAATAGTTTTCATTTCAAAGTATAATACGAACTTACCCAACAACATTTTTTTTTTATTATATTTATCGGACTACGAATGTAAATTATTTGCTCTAAAAAATTCTGTGCTCATATTTTTGAGTAACGAATTTTTGAAAATGTACGCCATTGAAAACAAAGAATTTGCAATATATGCATTTTACTTGTGACTTGCACAGTGCAGATTAATTGGAAATATCTATAGGCTCTTTATTGATGCTTCAATGGGAATACTTGAAATTCAAATAGTTCACAGGAATCGGCGAAAAAAAAGAGAGGTAGAAATTACAAAAAAGCTTAACGACATTGTTGTGCATTGGCGGAGTAATAATCCATTGTTCAATTTCTATGATGACAAGTTGCTCTGTATGTCTCGCTCTGACAACGAATCTTTTTGATTCTTTGTGTTCTTTTGTTATATCACGAGATATATCCGATAAAACTATAACTCAATAACGATATGGATAATTTGCACGTATATATGGAATACCTCAATAATTGGGCTTTGCCTCTATCCCTTCCTCCTCTTGTAATCAGGTGGCTCTAGAGAATTCTTTACTAATACAACTGGTTCCATGATATTTTTTTCTCCTTATCTTCGACCGTTCTAACAGTCTCATTTTTTTTTCTTGCTTCCAATCAAATTCGAAAAGAATCGTCTATTGAATTTAACAGGACGAAGAGCAATAGAACAAACGATTGAAGAAGGGAAATCTGTGAATAGAACAGAAAAAAAGGCGAAGGATAGAGGGTTAAAAAAATGCAAAATGCATTGTCAGCTTGGTCCATTGTTAACGACTCGATGATGGAACGATAGTAGAAGAAAGAAGGAGAGAGATAACTAAAGAGTGATGGGACTCGATTCCGAATTCAGTGGAATTTCGATCGGCATACTGATAAAAAAAACAATCGTGATTCGTGCCTCCAGCGTTCGTCATAGCTTTGAATGTTTCCGAACTCTCGAGCTATTCCCCATTCGAGCGTCATCGATTTTTTTTTCTGAATGGAAATTCTCTTGCGCATTTCCTGTACATAGTTTGCGTAGTTAAATCCTGTCTTCGACTCCCACTTCTTTTTTTTTTCTTCTTTGCTTTTCTCTTCCGTCTTATTTCTTCAACCATTTTTTTTACTCGATTAAACACAGAAGTTCGCAATTCATTGATTTTATGATAAAATGCGTAAGATAACGAAATTTTAGGAATTATTATGAAGAAAATCAGGAAATGAGAGAGACAGAAAGAGAGAGAGAGAGAGCTTTGATTAAGATTAGACTGCAGCTGTTCCGAGTGATCAGGAAGAATGTCGCAGTAGTCGATCGATGGATTTGTGCGTTGTGTAACTATCATTCTGTAATTCTTGCACTTTCTAATTACATTGCATTCATCCGGTTGCTCAGTATGTGAAGAAGAATTACTTCTATTGGAGTCTTACGGTCGAGTATGGAAACGATTTTAATATAATTTTCTTAAAAGTCGGATTATATTACTAAGAGGCAATAAATATATCGGTAAAAAGTTACAATAACCGATCGTTGGATTTATGAGTGAGTGTGTGTTCGTGTATATGTATGTGTATAGGTTTAATTTGGAAAAAATGTTCGACTGTTCATATTAAAAGAAAATCAAAGCAATCAGGTTCAAATAGCGTTGAATCACTTTGATATTTTCGTCTATATATACATACATATATGCCAATCGTATATGGGCGTAGAAACGATGCTGAACGAATGTTTTCGGGCAAATATCCGAATTGAAACTAGCGCGCGGGTGCGCTTGCATCGTCAATAACGTTTCGTGGCCAAACGTTCTATCGATTTCACGTGTACACAGTGGTAGCAGTAGCAGCCAGAAACTTTCGAAGAACGCGTTTAGTATCGAAGCCTTCGGCTGTTTCTATTGCCATAGCAGAGCTTGCTGCTACTGCTGCTGCTGCTGCACAGTTTCAAAGCTACGTCAATGTCTATAGCTCCGATGATTGGATGAATCGAGTTGTTTCCCATTATTCGTAGTGCATGCCGGAGTTCTCGAGGAATTGATTTTAGCAATGTTATGTCTGGTATGTATATATATTATATACAT
>JABMBV010004610.1:0-10812 GCA_018906735.1 Mesochorus sp. PSUC_FEM 10030011 | reverse complement strand
TATAAATCCTGTTCAGTTTTCTTGCTGCCCGTTGTCTCTCGATATTATATTTAATTTTTTTTTTCCACTTATTTTTCGTCTATCTCAATAGTAAATTACATACTTTTGGACGTGTTACTGTCACTTTTGTATATAAAAGTTCTGAGATGCGCGCACGAAAATTCCGACGTTATGCTCGTTGATAGATACGCCCTCAGGGTTGCTGGAAAAAAAGTGCATGCTAAAGAAATAAAAATGAAAAAAAAGTCAATTAATTGACGAGAAATGATAAAAAAAAAAAAAACAAACCAGCGACACTGGGCAAATCTCTCTCGTGCACGTACGTATTTCTATTGTGAACCCTTGTATATTCTCTACACCCAATCACCCTTGTATATACATATATTTATGGTGCATTCTACGCTCGATCGACCTGAAGTTGATACTCTCGTCATATTACGTTTTTTTTTTTTGTTACTTTTCACCATCCATAACCTTCAATTACGAGGGATTTCTCAAAGTCTAAAAAGAAAAAAAAAAAAGAAAATCAATATTCGTCTTGGACTTTTGAACACATGCCAGAAGAAAAGCTTTCGATTATATCGACGGAAACGAGCGTCATTGGCTTCGGAACAAATGTTGAGAAAGTCCATTCAATTTTTTTTTCTTCTTCTTTTTTTTTTTGTAATACTCTGACAAATATTTGGAGAACAGCTGCCAAGCACATATTTGGAGTAGTTGAAAATGATTCTGTTTCAATTCTAAATTCATTTGGACATTTCTGATATTACACATTTTCATTGGTCAAACGTAACGAATATTTTTTTGGTAAGAATGTTCTTCGGGTACAGTTACAGTCAAATGTTTTTTTTTTTATGTACAAAGTAAAAGTAAATTTTTTAAAGATAATTTTATTTTGGAAATTCGAATGAATCTTCTTGGATATCGTAATTACAATATTTACAAAATTTGAAAAAAATGTACCATCTAGTAATCAAGATATTTGTTGTTTAAAATTATCACTACAACCATGAATGGGAATTTTCAAAAAAATTGCAATATTCAGCGGGAAATATTACGAATTTTAGATGATGAGTTTTTATAAAATTTTACACACACCTGATTATGATTTTGAAGAAAGTTCATGCCAGTTTTCAAGAATTTATCTTTAAAATCGTTTTATGAAAGAACATCCTTGAATAAACACGAAGTTTTTTTTCATTCTTTTTTTTCTTTATTTTTGTATTAATCGAGAGGATCAAGGTTTGGTCGATTTTGCTTGAAATTCACCATGCATATAATACTATATACATATATCGTTCGATTATATCCTTTCACTGTTCGCTGAGTTTTGTTACAATGTGACTTGTGGTTGGTTTACCTCTCACTCTATATATATATATATACATACATACATATATTATATATAGTTTCGTTGGTTTATTGGTGTTCGATGTTGGCTGCTGTTGTTGGTTGTTAGGTGTTTAGTGGTCACTCTGTGTTGGTACCCTTCCCTGCTTTCCTTTTATACCTTCTGACCTTATAACTCTCTGGACCCACATATATATACATCCTATGCCGAAGCTCCTTGCACCCGCAACCGCCACCACCGCCACCGCCATCACTACTGCACCTCCAAGTCCGTTCTCTCTCACTCTCTCTCTCTCTCTCTCTCTTTTTTTTTCATTCCAAACTCGATGTTAGAAATTACGTTGTCAAGGGAAAATCCCTGCACATCCATCTCGTTGCACTAACGAACACGGAAGCGAGATGTGAGCGAGAGTTTTCACAAGAGTGGTAAGACTTGTGATCACTTTGAAAATAGTTTTTTCCCCTCCTTCTCTCCCCCTCCCCTCAACTTTGACGTCTATCTTTCCATATACCTCTCAGTTTCTTTTTCCATGTATTTCGCTGGAACAGAAAGAGAAATTGAGAGGGAGAGAGAGAGAGAGACGGACAATTGTGTGTGTAAAGATGAACGAAGTGAAAGGAAATGCCGGTGGTTTACGAGTTAACATGGAGCATGATCAAAGAGGCGGGGATGATTTCTATGCAAAACTAGTAGCGGGTTATCTTATACCTGATTCAAGCAAGAGATCGGCGAGTGTGTAAGGGCACACACACACACAAATACAAGTGTCGTCGGGGCTTTGAAAATGCTCGCAATTTGATTAGAGGGACTGACTCATCCGACCGCAATCACACTTGGACACTCGCGCAACTCCGTAACTGAGCCTTCGTGTGGATGAATCCTTTGAAATTCGGCCTCAAGATGGAATTGGAACCAACGAATAGCCGGCATCAAGTTTTTCAAGACTCTCGATCCTTTTCATGGAAGGACTACATGCAAATTTGTAATTACGAATACGCAGTATGCACATATATACGTATGAACATTATTTAATTTTATTATAAACTGAAAATTATTGAGATGAAATGCAGCATCGATTATTCATTGTTTCGCAGACAGAGAAAGAGAGAAAGAGAGAGAGAGAGAGAGAGAGAGAGAGAGAGAGTGAACGAGTCAGTAGAATTTGCGTGTTAAACATGGGCACGTTAATATACATTAGCGTGCGCGTGTGTGGTGGTCGCGTGCGTTATATATTATTACAGAGCAAACCCTGTTTGTCGTTTCCATTAGTATATCTCTAGGCGGAAATGACGATTATGCTGTGAAACCCAATGATACATTACCCAAACGCCGCGGTAAAATGGAGAATGGTAACAATGTGTATAGAGAAAGAGAGAAAGGAAAACCGCAACAAAACGAGCTGTACGGTAAAACCGCATTCTCTCTCTTTTCCTCTCTCTCTCTCTCTCTCTTTCTCTCTTCTGTGTCCCTCCAACATCCCCCTCCCCCTCGAGTAACCGTCCGCCATTGGTAAAGCTCGCGGTTCGAATACGTGAATTCTTAAAAAGGATACGAAACAACGATATATACAACGTTTCTATTGCCTTCGACCATACAAACGAGCTATCCAAAAAGAAGAACAAAAAAAAAGGGAACATGTTGTAAAAATCGAGCAAACCGCAGAGCCCTCTGGCTGCCCACTCGCCTTCTCTACCTCCCTCCCTCCCTTCCTCCCCTCTCCATTTACATCGCTAAACAACTCTCTGCGTTGTGCCCAAATCGACGTCGAAGCTTTGTGCCAAAAACGATAAAAGTTGGTGGCGCGCTTTTTGTAGTAACCACCGAATCGACAGCGCGATAAAGGGACTCGAAACGAGAAAAAGTCAAAAAAAAGAAACACCAACGAAAAAAAAAACAGGGGGTATTGATCTACTGGTTTGTATCATCATTGTACCATCAAATAGACGTTTATGTATACAATTAACAGTTCGTGCCTGTAAATCTTCCATTATTTCGAAGGTTCACTGTGTTTTTTTTTGTACTCTGATAACATGTGTCGCATTGATTTTTACTTTTCGAAGAAAATTCATCGTTTTCTAATTATTGTTATGGATGATTCAATCACTAAATAGTTTAAGGGTTAATAATAATGAGGCGCTTTTAAAAGACCCCATCAGACCAATTTGATTACGGGTGCATATTGGAAAACATAAAAGAAGCTGAAAGATCAGCGTCAAAAGTTCAAAACAAGGACTAAGAAATTTGAAGATCTCTCGTTATTTTGTTCTGATTCCGAGGTCCTGTACTTAAAGGTTATAGGCTTGCAAACATCGTTGAAAAATTCAATTAACATTGAGTTTAACGATTTACTATAAAACAATTTATTATGAAAAAATTTTCCACTATTTTGAAAAAAAAATGGATAAAAAAAGCGAAAGAAATTAAGACTAAAAATTAGTTGAACGTTTGTATGGATAATAAATTATTTGAAATTAAACAAAAAGAAAATATCGAAATATAATTGCTGGAACGATAAACGTTGTGTGTTTGTGATAAAACTGAAGATTGACAGTTTAAATATATACATCGAAAATTGAATATCGATGGATATCCATCATGATAAATTAGAGGCATATAATATCATCAGATAACAATAATCACCAATGCAATTTATACTCTCTCGCATATACGTGTGTTTATTCATGTGATCGTGGAAAAGGCACACATACAATATACAACTAAATCGTACAATCGTGGATTTACCATTCGCGTGTATTTCCTTTATATTCATTTGATTTTTTTTCCTCTTTCGTGCACTCTCAATCATAGATACACAAGGAGTATTAAAAAGTAAATTGGATTTCGATTTCTCGTTGTTGGGGGGATGTTTTAGCTATGGATAATACTCGACCTTGCTTATGGAAAGTGAGAGTAGATAGGAAGAGAAAGAGAAAGAGAAAGAGAAAGAGAAAGAGAAAGAGAAAGAGAAAGAGAAAGAGAAAGAGATGAGAGGGAAGACGTATGCTTGTATGAGGTGCTTTCAGAGAGAGAGAGAGAGAGCAACTGTATACGTTCAATAGTGCTACTAATACGTATGCGCTCACGAACCGGAATAATGGACAGTCGTTAAATTTAATTGGCACATAATTATTAGTAGGAAGGTGGGACGTGGGAGGCAGAGAAAGAGAGAAAGGTAAAGATAGAGAGAGAGAGAGAAGTAGAAACCGGATAGTCTCTCGTGCGCGCGGCCAATCGTTGCAAAATCCCATTGCCGAGAGCGCGCGCAAGGCTTTAATATCGAGAAACTCAAACGCAAAGGGACGAACAGTCACATTTGTTGGGCTTGCGGCGTATGTAGAAGGTATACGGGGATGAGAAAGGGTATAGTGAGAAAGGCAGAGTCGGGGAGGAATATGTTGGGTCGTGTTACCACACTGCTGCCACGATATCGGTTTAACGAGTCTGGGAATCGAGTCGAGCCTATATAATACCTATATACACGTATAGAGATTTTACTTCGATCTGTGTGCTTTCCTCCCTAAGCTCGAGGATTCGCGTGTTATTAGACGAATATATCGTATGTGTGCTTGTATGCCAAAAGGCGCCATTGATGAGAGATATTAGAAATATGAAAATATATATTTTTAATCGCTCATTTAAACGCCTTTTAATTATTGTTGGATAATGTAAGAGCGTGTTTCGAAATAACAGATTAAATACCTGGAAAAACGAAAGGCTTTGAAATTTTTTTTAGATAAATATATTTATTACCTCATTATTTATTTAATTCATTGCAAAATCACACGAAATGAGGTTGGGCCTTGATCATATCACCTCCAGAAAAAAAAACGTTACACCTACGTTTGAATATTGTAATATGAAAACATTGCGCCCATCCCTCGCGAGCTATATTTGTCGAGATAAGCAGACGGAACATCGCTAATAACCTCAAAATTCGTACTTCAGGCTTCAACAAATAACAAAACTCGTGCTGTTATCACGCGATATCTGAGCGCGTTTCCACCGAATCGCGTCTTCACTGACAGTTCATTCTGGAAAATTATTCCTGGGCGTTGGCCAATTAATTTACGATTCAATTAGCGAAATCGAGTTCAGATAAGCTCTTCTCGTTACGGGAAGAGGTGACACACGTGTGTCTCGTAGGGTGGGGCTTGGTAATAGATTAATGCAAACGCTAAAGGCTGTGTGTGTATTATGTATATGTATAACATCCACACGACCACACACGAATTCGGCGCACAGCACGATACGCCAAGTGAAATGTTCAGCGCGGCGTCTATCCGTGCTCCGCGCGTTTGTATCAATCTCGTTCCAATAAATAAGCCAGTAGGCACGATAACATCTTTCATTCCGATAATTATTGTTGCCTCACGGTGTTAATTAATTAAGGACTGATTTAGCGGACACGAAGTGAGAGAGAGAGAGAGAGAGAAAGAGAGAGACGGTGAGAGAAGATTGGTAAAGGAGAGAAAGCGAGAGAGAATGGGGGAGGGTGGAGCAGGAGGAAAAGAGAGATTACGTCGAACAGATTTCGCGAGAGCTTGCATACTTTGCACAGCTCAATAGAGAGCATACTTGCTGTCGCGTTGAATTCGTAAACTCCGCGACAGAGGGGATATAGTGTGCACACGATCGAACCAAGTGATAAGTCCCTCGTATACTCTAACTCCTGTACTCTCGGGCTAATTACCGGATGAAAGAGAGCTATCGGTCGTGAACGTCTCGTCGAAACGTCGCGTCGCTTTGCGTGTAACCTACTCAATAGACACGATCAATTGTATAATTATATATATAGAAAGAGAGAGAGAGATAGAGAGAGAGAGAGAGAGAGAGAATGAAACCGATTGCGATCTAATCATCGGGAAGCTATGTATACAGTCTCGATTCACTACTCTCTAAATTACAAACTGAGTGTAAACGTGCAGCGTACACTGCAGATTGGAGTGACGCAATCTGTAACGTAGATAGAAAGGTTGATTAAAAATTTCATGTACTGCTGTGCGTGCCCGTTGAAATCAATTTGTCGAACGAACGAAATTTTGTCGTCTTGCTCACTACTGAATAATTATTTTCGATGTCAATAGTATCAATCGGTTTACACCAACGTTAATAGTGGACAGTCATTAAATATATTTGATATTGGGGCGATTGATTGTACAAGTAAGTGAAGATAATATCTAGATAAGATAATGAGAATTGAGAATTAAGAAAAGAAGATATAGGAATATAATAAGGATTTTTTGTCTATGTTAAACTTAAAAATTTTTTATGTCAAGTTTCGGCTTCTCTTGCTTAACTTTTCGAAATAGTTTGTAAATCTAATAATTGTAATTATAATTAGTAACATAATTATATTGATATTTCGAGTCAATTAGATTCGAACTAATATTTATTTGAATTGATGACCGAGAAATGGTTTATGAGCAATTTGCAAACTTTTGTGGCATCGTAATTTGATAATCGTAAATTTTGATAATCGTAAAAACTTCTGCCATTTCTTCAATTCTGCTGTTATTACTTTTCTTGTTTTCAAATTGTTTTGTTCAGTTTTCAACATTTGTATCACTTTATACTTTCTAAAATTCGACTTAATATTTCAATTTTTTAATTCAATTGAAAATAAATGTAATTACTTTGAGCAACTGGGTAACCCAATACGCAGAGAAGAAAAGTAATAAAATAATGGAAGTTGCACTGCATTTGCGTGTACCACGCGTACTAGCATCGTTTATAAATTATTCCCCAATCTATTTAATTGGTTCATTAAATATTTAATTACTTTGCTATTTCACGTAGCCAAACATATATATAGCAAAAAAATGAAATAAATACAGAATAAGTTGGCGTTTTTATTGTATACCATTTCTTCATTTATTAATAAATTTTTCATATATTCAATATTTTCAATATATGCCTTTGATATAAATGAAATAAAATGACTATCGCATACTTCAATTTTATTTGAAAAAAAAACATTATTTACAAAAGTATTTTCAAAGCTGTTGAAAATTTCATAGAAAAAAAAGACAAACAATAAAAAATTCGAAAAATTTTCACATACAATCTCGATGAGTGTGTATTTGTCATCCAATTATGCATATAAAGGGATGGTGATCGGGCCATTACGAGGGGCGTATCTAACAACCTCGACTAGTCCATAAAATGAATTTATATACGTACGTAGTATACGCGTAGTGAAATCTCTACAAGCGGAGCAACAGTTTTACCGGATTTCTACCATTTTCATGCCGATCGAGAGAACGAGAGAGTCGCGCAGAGAGAAGGTTTTGAAAAATTATTGGCTGCGCGATGTACTGTGTGTACGGGGGGGGGGGGGGGGGTTGTATCAACGACTGCACCCTTTGCCACACGTTGCGGTCGGACGGGGTAGTGTGGCGGAACGGTTCGAGGCATAAAAGCATCGGAAGAGAGGCATCAGGAACCCGTAAGCTTCGTCGATTCGGCCCGGAGCCAAGAGAAAAACTTTTATAATTTATTAATTTACCCTGCGCCCCTTTTTGGGTCAGAAACCGTATCGCAAACGTTGAGCGAGTCGTGGGGGGTGGATGAGGGTGGAGGGAGCTATGTAAAAGAACGAAGCAACTGCTGGCATGTTTCCCAGGCGGGTATAAAAAATATATATGGACATGGAAATGGCCACGTGTATATATGTATTTTTTTCTTTTTTTTTTTACGTTGTCGCCACTCGCGAGTCTTCGTGTTGCTGATTTCCCTGCCGGTGATTTTCGTCCTCTCTACCATTTTCTGGTTCGCTTGACTCTCAGCCTCCGTGTCAGCCACAGGCACACTGTCACAAACAAATAAATAAGGCAGCTTTCAGCCTCAAATGAAAGGTGGATAAGAGACAGGAGAACGAGATGGAGAGAGGGTTGAATATTTTAAGGTTCTCCCATTGCGTTATGCTGACCAACCCAATGACCACTCCGAGCAATGACTTCTTTAAATCTTCGTGACTTCTAACTGTCTATACTCATCTCATTATTGTGATCAACCGTTGGGTAAAAAAGCAAAAAGCTCTCTGAAGTATATACTGCGAACTTGGAATATTTTTTTTCACAAGATTAAATATTTAGATCTTTATTTGAAAAATTTTGTTTTATTTCAATCTTTAAATTCCTGTTTTTCTGGATAAATTTGTGGACTTTAATGCATTAAATAGGAAAAAAAAAAGTTTTGTTTATTTATTTATGATTCAACTATTTTTTTGGTGATTTTTTAAAATAATTTTTTATATATGATCCAATTATATGTTATTTTGACAGTTTAAGGAAAAAAATAATAAGAATTAATAAGAATTGATTAACATTGACAAAAATCTTTAAATTATGATAAAATATCACTATACTAAGGAAAAAAAATTGAATTTACCAAATATAATCGATTGACACAAATTTCGTTAATTTGTAATTTATATTTGTTTATATATTCTGAGATTTTTTTTAATATAAGAAGATCTGAGGTTATATAAACAGATATGAAGTGAAATTAACTAAATTTATGTCAACCAAATATATTTAATAGATTCAATCATATTTTCATCTCAATGTAGGATAAATATAAACGATGAAAACCGAAAGTAATTATTAAAGTTCTTTATTAGAAAAAAAAACTTAAACTTTAGTTAAAACTGTTAAGTTAACACTGCAGTATGTCTTCATATGTATAATCTAACCTAACATTCAAACAGAGACGTGTGCAAACATACCTGTGTTCACCCACTCGGTTCACACACTAAACTCAAGTTCACAGATCTATACGTGTACATAGATATATATATATATTTAAGTACGTGGCTAAGGTGGAAAAGTATGTCCTCGCAGTACCAAAATTTGATTTACGCATAAAATATTCAACTGGCCTCGAGACGATTTCGTTAGAGTTACGAAAGTTCGAGATTGCAGAACGCAAACAGGCAGAAGACTCGCAACCTCACAACCGTCACTAGTGCCGTCGCCCCCATCGCGTCTTCCAATGACTTTTAGGAAGAAGAAGAAGAAGAAGAAGAAGAAGAAATATATACTCAGAGGCAGAAGAGTTAGAAAATGAGAGGAGAGCGAAGGGGTTTTGTAGCCCTCCAGCCCTCCGGGCTTATAGACCTACGTCACAAACACACATACGAATACATTCATACATATATGAAAGAAAAAGTTTTACTTTGGCAACATAGAACAAAAAAGATAGAATAAAAGTTGAAAGCTAGGGAAAAAGGGAATGAGAAAGTGAAACAATCATAGATTGACGACGTTAGAAATTTTCTAGTTACTTTGTTTTTAGTTTTTTTTTTTGTTTCTACTTACTCTTTTACGTGATTTATAAGATAATTGTGTCTCTCAATGTTTTTTTTTTATTATTATTTTTTAAACTAAAATTAATTAAGACATATAATAACATTTAAAAAAATATTCATTATAAAAAACCGTAAATGGTTAACCTTTCAAGATCTTAACTATATATTCTATAAACAGACAAAAATGAGTTTGATCGAGTGGCATTAAATGTTATGATGTAGTTTAAACAAGTTTTTAAATTGTCGATAAACTATAATTAATTATTCATGATAAAAAAAATCCACTATAGTTCAAAACCAGAATAATCATAGTAATAATATATTTGTAATTCAATCAATATTGAAAATAATAGAAAAATTAAGTTTATAATAATACAAAAATGCATTTGTTTTACTCATGAGAAAGCTTTTACAGTATCAACTATATTTGTAGTTACAAAAATTACACGAATAATTCAGCTAACAATACTTAATTTTTTATTTAATTAACTCTAATATAATTTAAATCAGTTGACTTTGGGGGTTGGAGATTTCAAAGGCAGTCCATCCAAAAATCCCAGCTGAAGTTTTCTTTTTTTTTTGACGATAACAAAATAATTAAAACGGTAGAAAAACTTAATTTCCTCTATATTCTCTGTTAAATTCTTACCATTAAGATCTTTTTATAGATACCATCACAACTCCAATTTTCCTTGGCGCATATTATTATTATTTTTTTTTCTTTTAATCTGAGCGTGCGCTGAAAAATATATACCATGACATTCGTAATCCCGAAAAGAAGGTAGAAAATATTAGTAGCCAAAATCCAATGAACCAGGAGGGGAAAAAACAGGGGAAGGGGGGATGCAAGCTACTTGCCGTATAATCACGATGCACAGGATTTTCCAAATCCCAAATATACGTCCTCCATTATGTTGAACCACCGTACTATGACTATAGTCTCGGACATTAAGCCCTCTAGTAGAGAAATACATCCTCCGCACCCCCATGCGCGATTTCTGTTCCCTCTTCGCTTGAAGAAGTTTCCGGGCTACTTGACAAGAGTGTGGGCGTGAGAGTATAATACGCAAAGGAAGAAAAAGAGAAAGCAAGAGAGAGAGGGAGAGAGAGAGAGAGAGAGAGAGAGAGAGAGAGAGAGAGAGAGAGAGAGAGA
>JABMBV010004599.1:0-10817 GCA_018906735.1 Mesochorus sp. PSUC_FEM 10030011 | reverse complement strand
AAAAAACCTAATTGATTGCAGTTTATAAAAATTATTTATTATTTAAAAAAATATTTTAAGTCATTTTATTTCTTCAAATCTATAAATAAACAATTTTATCACATCTACTTAAATATAAAAAATTCAATACCTGCTGTGAAATTTTTGAAGACAAATTATAATTAAGTTTTTTTTAAAAATGAATCGTCTTTCCTAAACATCCAAAATATCCTTAAATTCCTAAAATGATTATCAACTGGAAAAATTTTCTGCAAAATTAAAAAAAAAAAAAAAAAACATTCCTAAAGGATTTGGGAATTTTGGAAAAATTTGTCCCTTAGGCAAATCTTAGCAATGATAAACTCCTTTTGCCATGAGTCGTAACACTTTTTATGGAATGTCCCGCATATCTATATAGATAAATAAAAGGGGTCACATGTCCCGGCACATTCATGTATACATGAGTACAAAGAGTTATGTATATGATTACAAGGAAGCACATGTATGAGCTCCTTCGTAATTTGTGATCGTAAATTTGTTGGTGGCCCGGTTGAACGACTTTACTGTGTAAACCTTTGGCTAGCCCATATACTGGATGTGCAACGTATAGCTTTTTAATTTTTCAACCAACGCGAGGCGCTCGTGGATGCGAGGGGCGTTTTCTCGAGTGTGTGCGCGTATGTGGCAAAAAAAAAAAAAAAACAGCTGTATGCACAATATAAGCGACTTCCCGGACGGAACTGCGAAAATATTTGAACAAGTGGGAGCTGAGGCGAGCGTTATATATAGATACGAAAAACGATTTAGTGAAATTGACGATAGTGGGTGGCGCAACAATTATAGAATTCGTGTAATTTTATAAAAATGTATTTTATTATTCTGGGTCCGTCAAGTTTTAATGTAAATGTTAAAATTGTTATTTGTGAGTAGTGCTCTGATAAAACGCGATTGAATGTAGTCAGTAATTTGAAATTTTTATTAATAAACGAAATGTTAAAATTCGAGATTTTATGACAGAGTTTTAAAGTGTACTTCGACTACACTCTTCACTTTTTAATAAAAGCTTTTTTTAAAAGATTTTTGTACTTCCCATTCCAATGTTGTTCAAACAACGATCTTTGCCTCGTAGCTTTTACGAAAGTTTTATTTCTGAGATCTGGTACGATTGTCAACCTGAGTTTGCTGGAGCATTTCCTTTTCAACCGTATTATATATAGGTATATATGTGAACTTTCATGTACATATAATGTATGCAAAGCTACCCCTATACATATACTATAAGTGTCTCTGTATTCTACATCTAAGCTTCGAGGATCCTGGAGTATACTGAACTTTCAAGGAGTCACCGGGATTTTGATTTCATTAAAACTTTACGAACAAGAAGTGATGTATGTATATCGCTGCATCGAAGACAAGTTAACTCGACTCGAAATAATATCGTTCGACCGATGTACATGAAAGATTCATGCATGAGCGAAAACATCAAGAGACACGCAGTTTGGGAGGGAATTTACAACGACTCGTGAAACAAACAAAAAATGAGAATATCCAACAAATATATTTTAAGTTGGAAAGGGCTCTCCCGTGAAAAATATACAATTAATGAAAAACGAATACACTCCAATAACTCAAATGAGGTTTTAATAAATCAACGTTACAATTTTTTTTTTTAAAGAATTAATCATAGCTTGCTGTTTTTTCCCAAATTTTTCCTCTCGAAAATACTCCCTCTTTTTTTTCCAACGAATGATATAAGAGTCATTGACATATTAGAATAAAAGTAGTGTAATATTTCATATTCTTAAATTTCAAAATTAATTTGCATCAAACAAATGTTATTTTTTAATTCGTAAAATCTATATAGTCCAAGTCAATCTCAATTCCTCGATGCTGAGTCGTGATTCCGAGGTTCAAGAATTTGCAAAGTATCACCCCATAGATATTAGGGTATACATGGAGGGAAGGGGGAAGGGCGAATGAAAGCGTGGGTGGCCGTCTCTCGGTCGAGAAACTCGTTGCTCCTCAGTGCATTTACCAAAGAATATATTCAGTATACATATAGCCTGCATATCCGTGTCCATATATTGCCCACGGGCTCGTTGGGGTAAGAGTAAAGAGCCCCTGGTCTCTCTCTCTCTCTCTCTCGTCTAGGTAAAGTCGCTTCGATATATATAACGACACAAAGTGACTCAAGACTGTCTCAACGGGAACGGGTAAATATCAAGCATGCCCGAGGCTGTAAAGATCTAAGCTCCAGCGATATGAGTATGGAACATCTTTGGGCGGTTGTTACAGTTTTTATAAACTTTTTTTTTAACAGTTATAACTTTTTTGTCGAAGAAAAAACATAACAAGGTTCGTACTTTCATCGGTGAAATATTCTAAAATAATTTAAAAAATATTTTCATAATATTTCAATTCGAAAAATATCTTTTTAATGTTTTAACTTGAAATTTTAAACGATAAGAACTTTTGTTTGGAAAATTATTATTTTGATAATAAAAAAACAAAAAGAAATTGTGATTTATCATTCAAAATATTAATAAACTAATCATTATGTACCATTCGATGAATAATATATCACGGACATCAATGAAAGTAAAAAAATGCTAATACGTAGCTTGGAAAGATTTTTTTTTCCATTAGCATTGTTTCGGAAGGTGCAAACAAACTTAGGTATATTACAATAGTCAAGCGTGGGCATTGACAAAACCCACGCTCTGGGCAACTAAAGTTTCTCGAGATCCTCTTGTCCGCATGCTCAAAAATCTTTTGAGATGTTTGTCGTGAAGAAGAAAGAAAGAGAATTTATAAAATTGACGATTGCGAAAGTGTCGAGAGAATGAGAGAAAAAAATTTGCATATTTTTTGTTGCAGATCCTTTCTGCGTAAATGTATGTGTACTAAAGGTATTGTGTATGTATATGTGCTAATTGTAACACGCAGTATCCTAGAGTAATAGCAACAGGAAGCAACCGCAGGATATTCGCAGCTATTCAGTTTAATGTATACGTATATAGACACGCATGATTATAATTCATGATCTTGAGAATATATAGAAACTGCTAATAATGTACTCATGGTACTGTAAATTCACGTTATATATGATGAAGAGTCGAAGAGATATGAAAAAAAGGACTTCAATAATAACCTTCAATAATCAACGCTACTTGCCAAAAAAGTGGACGATCAAATTTTTGATTGAAATGATTGTCTATAGAATGCGATGACCAGTACGAATAAATCATAGAGCATCAGCACTTTCAAAGTAAAAGCCATAATTTTAACTGTAAAAATATAATCGATGCCTATAAAATTGTAATTGTTAATGCAGCAGTAGACGCGAAACCGTAATTGAATAATAATTATATAATTCGAGCACTATATAGAATTCGAAAAAA
Organism: Mesochorus sp. PSUC_FEM 10030011; assembly: GCA_018906735.1. Taxonomy (NCBI): domain Eukaryota; kingdom Metazoa; phylum Arthropoda; class Insecta; order Hymenoptera; family Ichneumonidae; genus Mesochorus; species Mesochorus sp. PSUC_FEM 10030011. Next base: position 7,437 of record JABMBV010004599.1, on the reverse strand, counting down.
AGTAATTCGGTATATAATAAATTTAACGAATATCGATAATTTCATGAATTTCAACGAAATAAGAGACCCAAGGTTTTTCCCTGCTGGTCATTTTCCACTCGTTTATTTATCACTCAGCCCCGCAAGCCATGACAGCTCTGGCCTATATATTTTCGAGCTGGGAATCGATTACAGCTTTCGAAATAATTTTTTAAAAGCAGTGCCAGTTCGAGATGTTTACGTGTTCAAAAAAAAAAACTTCGTAAGATTTTTGACGAAGAACTTTCTGGTTTGACGGTTCGTTTCTTTATCGTGCGTAAACGAATTGATTGCCCGCGGGAAAATTTTAAAACACAAGGACAGTTGCGATGTATACCGGCAACAAAACATTATATGAAGAAATGTATATTAGAGAGAGTTACGAAAACATTCACCTCGACAATTTTATAATATCGTTACTGTCGTTGTAGTTGTAATTGCGTATATTCACGCCTCGTTAATTTCAAATTCATCTCAACCGTGCGCGAGCTAACGCACAAAGATCTGAGAGTGTCAAGGTCGACAATCGCTGTCACGAATTGTCAAGCTCGCAGAGTCAACTAATTATTTTTTCTGCGATTTCCATATATGTTTTTTTTTCTTTAAGTAAAATAAAATTAAAGCCTCGAAAGCGGGGGAGGCTGTCACACATACGCTGAGGCTTGTACATCTCACATAACCGTTAACTTTCTCAACCGGTTTGTCAAATCATCATCCGTCACATGGAAAAACCGGAAGCTAAAGTAGAATCGAGAAGCAAGAATAAAAACGCCCGAACTTTTATGTTTTTATTCTTTGCACTGTTTTTTTTTACGACAACAAAATTCCAAAAGTAAAAATATTTCTTTTTTCTTCTTCTCGAAATAATGAAATACTAAATTATTATAAGCCATTAAATTTTTATGTTCTCTCACTAACCGCTCTTCGGAGGTGTCGCCAGGACCGGAAGTCGATATTATCCTTAGCCTTATAAGTCCTCGTATAGTGGACCTTCGAAACTTCCGGCTTTGCGAGTGCTCCTTTAGCTTCCTCGTTGTGCTCTCTCTTTCTCACTCACTCTCTTGAGCAAAAGTAGTCATAAAATAATTGTTATGGTTATGAGCCTTCAGTCAAAATTGCCAAAATCATATTCAACGATTTAACACGTGGGGATGAAGTGCTCGCATCTGCACAGGCGTCTTTTTTCCTCGTATATTTACTGTATTCTCGTACAGTCGTGCATAATACATAAATTTCCCAATAGAATTTTCTCTGACGTCACTCGAATTCAATGTTTCGTTGATCGAATATCCATGAGAACTTTCTCATATTATTATAATTATTCCACTCACGAACTCTTCACTTCGTTGATAATCACTTGGTCATGATTTAATTTTGGAAACTTTTAAAAATTCATTTGTCTACGTGTAAAATTCATGATTGCGACACAAAATCGGTATCACTTTTACATCGATATCGTTTGCCCGAAGCGCGCAAAGAGAAACGTCAAAATAAAATCAAACATCCGTGATTTGTTTTCGACTGTCAATTATATGATTTTTTTATCAACATCATTATGGAAAAATTGAAATATCATTGAAAGTTTACAAGTAAATGTTTATGCCGCTTATTTTGTTGATGAAATTGAATCGAATTGTTCGCGCGCTCTCTCAATGTTTATGCCATATATGATTGCGTGTATATGTGTGAAGAAGCGCGTGTACGGTCGATCTCTGGCCCGGTGCGGCAGTCACGGCTCGACAGTCGGAGTGTACTGCCAAGTATCATACGAGAATCCCGCGGTACGCCAGGGAGAGCACACGCGACTCGTAAACCTCGGAAAGCCGCGAGACCGGCGGCGCGCAAGATGGCGACGAGGCGCGGACCCCTCTCATTGGACAAAAATATAGCGCCGGAGTTATACACCTGGGTGCTCAACCTTGTTATCGTTATGTCGCAAAATACACTTATCATCGCAGGGGAGAAGGGGAAATATTAGAAAAAAAAATAACAAACAAAAACAACAACAAACCGCGGTAAAATAGTAGGAGCAAAAACTTACGATAAGAAGACCGGAAGTGAGTGAGGATGAGCCTCCATATCATTTTTTTCGAATTCTTTGATAAGTTAAAAAAAAGCAAAGAAAAAAAGATAGTAATCCGCTGTGAAATGGTATATATACGAGAACAGAAAGACCGGAAATGAGATAAATCATTATTAATACTTTTGAATTATTCGATAAGTTTTCGTGCAGAAAATTTTCAAGTACAATGACTTTAAGATACATTTTTTTTCGGCAAATTTTTTAATTCAGAATTTCATTGAGATGAGACCGTTTCGAATGAATGGTCCATAATTCACATTGATATTTTAATTCAATTAAAATTTATGAACTCTATACTTTCGCAATATCGGTATGTGCTACAAAGCAAAATCATTCTTTAAAGTCCGCATCGCTAATCTTATCTTTCATTTTTTACGAGGTCCTTCGTATTTATGCACCGTTCGATAAACGTTGATTTATAATGGATCCGGATAATTTGGATTAATGTATTAATAGATTTGATAGCATAGTTGTAATCATTTAATTAAAAAGTTCTATTGTAAAGATTGAATGCGATAAATTGGAATGAAATAATTTAAATAACCCCCAAATACGTATCTTTAAATTGAATAATAAAAATCCAATACTTAGTATTTTTTTTTTCATGTAAGCGCATAAAGAATGACAATGAACTCTTATATTGTTTTTCTTTTGATAAATTAAACTGGTCCATATAGATTGATTGAAAGTATACCAACAACGTCGATCGAGTAACCCCTCCGGTGTTCGACCCTGAAAGGAATGCAGGTAAACATAACTGCAAATTTCCGGTAGACTCGATCCAGCGGAGGCTCTCCTCGATCTCGGGCTCATCCATAAAAGAGGAAGAGAGATTGAGAAGAGCAAGTGAGAGAGTGAAAGAGAAAGAGAGAGAGAAAGAATTATCGACAGTGTGCGTACTACTATCTCGTTCAAACTCATTTCCCGCTAATACCTTATTGCCCCGTCACATATACACGCTCCCATCTCGCAACGATTATATATTACACGTACGTGAACTCGATGTAAACGACTTTTACGGGTATCCGTACACATATACACATACAGCCAAAGAGTATATATGTATATACGCATCAGCCTCCGCGGGCGTTGACTGATACGCTTCCTATTTCTCTTTCCCTTTTTCGTAAACTATGCAGATGCTCGCATTTCCTCATTCCACTATCCTTCGTCACACCCATGTATATTATATTGTAAAAAAGGGCCATATTCTTTCTAAAAGAACAGCAGCGTATATATACATTGCACCTCTATATAAGGACCGAGAGGTGTATAGCGACTTGATGCTGAGTTATTTAAAAAGATACACATTATACGGTGATAAAAATATGATTATAAGAGAACCAACCATTTTTGCTTCAAAAAACCTCTACTCCATATTTAAAAAAAAAACCAGACTGAATTTTATAGTGGCAACTCGATATTCGAATTTTTTACAATTAGTAATTAAATTAAATTAACATTTTGTAGAATTGGAATCAAATTAAATTAGAAATTAGAATTAATTAAATTAAAATTTTGATAATTCAAAAAACAAAAAGTTATTTTTACTTTTAACTATAAAATCAAATAATTGATATCAAAAATATTAAAAGTATTTGAAAATGAAACAATATTTTCTTGAGATTTCTTCTTTTGTATTTTTTGAATAACGATATTTATCTAATTATCGACGGATATGTTAATGTCAATAGAATTTCTGTAAAAAACGATGTACGTGTAAAAAAAAAAAATGAAAGCCGCACGAGTGGGTGTGTAAGCGGTTGTCGCTCACCTCGAAACTCTTCACAGTATGACTAACCCGTCTAACGCAATTAAACCCCACTCTGTCGACCCGTGAGTATGTATACGTTGCCTGGGATCCAGAACCAATTTTCCACGCGAAAAACCATTTCCTCGAGTGGAGTGGGAGCCCCAAACACGTTAATGCCACTGAACGTTTGATACTCTCTCTCTCTATATATAGCAAAGATGGTCCAAGATCGTCAAGTCGTTTCATTGGTGTGAGAGACCAACGAAAATCTTGTTACTCCCATATCCGACGTTTACCAATATATTGGGTAATATTTTCCGAAAAGAAAAATGTATGAAAATAAATTACTCGTCTGAAAGTTTTATCATCGATCTTTCATTATGCATGCATATTTTGCCTCTTTTGCCTTTTTTATCGCACATATGAATTCGTACTCTAAACTCGCTACGTGTAATATGGAGTTTTTATGCAATGGGCGGACGGATTTCTGCTTGACATCATGTTTTCAACCAGATGTCCGAGTTCTGTGTTTCGTTGGCGCGATAAATAAGCCACTGATTCACGCAATGTATATGATACTAAATAATCCCCTGTCTTTAACAGAATTACCCAATCTTTTTTTCTTTAATTCCCTCTTCACTTCTCTCAATCTTTGCCCGTTCTCAGATATAATCGCGAAGAAAAAGCTTCTCAACTGCGGCAATGAATACTTGGGTAAATTGTCATTTAAGATCAATTCAGAAAAACGTTTTACTGAAAATTTATCAACAGCATATATTTGCCAGTTGGATGTGACCAACGAATAGGTTCATTTTCATTGCACGATAAAACTTTCTTTTCATCACAAATAAAACATTTTTTTATTATAGTCCTTGAACTTCTGTGTTCGTAATAATATTGAAATTGAGAGCAAAAACGTGTATAAAGTATATATAATAACTCGGTGTCAAGACATAGCCCCGTCACTTGATAAAAGCTACGTGTGTGATATTATACTGTATGGAGATATTCGTGCGAAACTCCGGTAAATTAATTTAAGACAAGAGTTTTCTTAATTGAGCTTCCATTCTAAGAGTTCAGGCAAATCCACGATGTTGGAAAAAGAGAAAGAGGGAGAGAGAAATCCATTATAGCGCCCTTTGTTACATTATATTGTTTATCCCCTCTCTTCACACATTTTAGTTTAGTCGCATTCGCACGCTTTGAGAAGAAAGTCACGAGTTGGACGGATAAAGTGACCCAGTGACCGATGGGAAAATCTTCAATGCACGCCCATTCATGCGAGTACGAGCAACAAGAAATTTTAGTTATAATATGCTTAATACTACACCGTGTATGCTTTTTTTTTACCTATTGCACGCTCTTTTCTTATCGATTTGTCAAACAGAATCGAAAGGCATTTATGCGTCATAAGGTAGATTTATGAAAATGACTTCCGCGGTCATGACTTTTGAACGAACATTATTTTTCAACAAAAATATTTTTTCAAAAATACGTACATTTTTTATAATACTCGCTTTGAGTATTAAATTTGAGAGTATTAGACTTAAAATTGAATATAAAAAAATGTCAATTATTAAATAATTAAAACATCAACGAGCATCATCAAATTTTAATGATCAATTAACCAAATTTTAATCTTACTTCCCACGCATTATTTTATCAGATCGATATATATGAAATATTAATTACAGGATGTTGTAGAGTTGAAAAATATATCGACAACTTAATCATTACCAACGTTAACCCGATAATCTTGTTATTTTGACTCGTTTGTCAATGAAAATTGTCGACATCCGGAGAAAGGCTTAAATTCCAACAAATGCAGTATTACAAGCGGCGTGCATGACTGTCTGCATACCTTCCTCGATCAAACATTGAATTTAGAATATAAAATAACGTCACGCAACCAGATTTATTGGATGTTTTTAATTATACGTGTGTGAACATAAAAATAAATACACGTTTTGGGCCTACTTATCGAATACCGTTTATAGTATGCGTATAGTATACGAAAATAAGACACAATGAATACAGACAAAATGAGTGTAATTCAGAAAAAGTCTATTTGCACAAAAGTTAAAATAAAAATAAAAATAAATCATTTAAAAAACAGATACATTAAAAAAAAATTAAAAACTTAATAATTATCGCTTTTTCAAAATGATTTAATAAAGGGTTTTTCTGTATTTCCACTTTTTATTAATTAAGAGATTATAAAATTATTTACAACCCTTTAACTTTTTTTATACTTCCCCACCTTATTATCATTATAAGCCCTTCAGATACATTTTTTTTTTCATTGATGAGGTTGCAGTTAATTTTATCAATTTATCAATCGATGAAGTATCAAAAGTTTAAAACAGTCATTTGAATGTCTAGAACGAATGATGACGATATAACATTTTATATAGAAAAAATAATTGAGCATAATTAATTTACAGCTTAATTAATTCCCCATACATCATGCGTTAATTTTACAATAGTATTGAAACTCTAATGCAAGTAAATGTTCAATTCTCTATATATAACAATAAATTCATTAGCAATGGAAGTAACCATCGATTATTGACAATCCAATATTATCGTTTCGATGTTTGTTTTATTCACGCGAGCGTTTATAATGCTTTTTGTCATAAACACGTAACAGAGAGGGGATATAATACGGACGACGTGTGTCTCATTATCATAACTGGTTGCCATTCATTCGATCAAACTCTGTAATGTTATCCAGGCCGGGCACACCCGCGAGAGAGTAATAAAATATCTCCGATACTATTACTATGCTGTGCTATAACATTATGCGTATACTGTGCACGTGTATGTATATATACCAGACCTACAATCCTGTGCATCCTACGTTATGGGGAGGAGAATACACGTCGTTCACATTCGACACGAGAAATTCCACGGGATCATCATACCGCAACGTTTTTGTTACACGCGCATTCGCGCGATTGCCATTGAATTATACTATGTGTGAATATATGAAAGAGATCGAGGACAGAAGTTACTTTTTGCACTTTTGTTGAAACATCAACGTGATGGGGGCTCCATGAATTGTCGAGAATGTGTATACACACGCAGGTATATATATAGGCGTCAACACTATCACAGAACTCTGAGACACAAGACGATAACACGCAATGGAGGAAATCGTTCACTAATTTTTGTACTTGAATCATTTGAAGCGAAATTGAAAACCAGTTTTTCAAGATAAAGCAAAACCCATGTGTACAATATATTTTACACTGTGAACTATTTTTCATTCCAATATGTTGGGATTCAGTGAATGTGCACATCGATGTTGCTTGATGTGCATTGATTAATGGATTTTAACGACAGTGCACAAACCTTATTGTGTACAATTTTTATGTACATGAATCATACCCTGTCAACTTTTCTTTTGTTCACGCAGATGAAAATTTATAAACTCTGCTATAACTTTTTTTTTACGTGCATATCAAATCACATTCATAAAGAAAAAAAAATGTTAAAATTTAATTTTTCTTTAATTACACATTATTTTATTATGCAATTAATTAAAAATTAATATATCAATTAAAAAATAATTTTAATTGAA
>JABMBV010004588.1:0-10818 GCA_018906735.1 Mesochorus sp. PSUC_FEM 10030011 | reverse complement strand
AAGTGGAACATTACAATTAAAATAAATAAAAAATAATAATAGTTTTGTTTGTATTTTTGTTGAAGAACTGCTGAACCAAAATGACTAATTATTTTTCAAATTTTTTTTCATTGCTTTTTATCGTGAATTAATAAATTTCGAGTGTAAACGTGTACGAAAATTATTTGTAGCGTTTTTTTCATAAGATTTTTCCGGTAGAAACTTTTCGAGTAAAAATAAATGTCAAGTGAAAAATTAAAAAGAATATCGGTGAAGGTGTTTGTAAAATAAATAAAAAATAAATAACAGAATTTTTTGTATTTTTGTTTAAAAACGACTGACAAAAATCACCGATTATTTTCCAAGTGTTCTGCTATTGCATTGTTTCACTCCAATTTTCGTTCAATATTCACCTAATTTTTGTGCTATATTTTCTTAGCATTAAATCTTCTATTTATTGCACGTATCACAAGTAATATTTGTTGAATACTTAAATATGAGGTAGATGAGAAATACTGTATTAAACAATAAAAATAAAAAAAAATAAAAAAAGTAGCAAGAAACAGAGGCAAAGAAAAAAAAAAGTGTCGAAGGTTGCTGCGCGATCGAGGGGAGAATGTGAAATTCAATGAGAATGAAAGGGCGACTCTCTGCTTTCACACACCGCGCGAGCGTTGATCAAATCACCGGGGCAATTCTCTTTATGGGTATTATACGACGATGAATATTATTATATTCGCAAAATAAACAAAATAAAAAAGTATAAACAAAAAGAACGAACGAGATGTAGTCGAGTTCGAGACCCGTGTGCACGCAAACGCAAACGTAATAATATATAGGCACGATCGAGCATGATTGATTCCCCGGACCGCTTGATTAACTCTTCACCTCGGAGTTCACGCTTCACCCTCTGTAATATCGATCTCCGCACATATAAATATATGCATGTACCAATACGATGATGATGGGAATGGTATAAACGTTAAAAAATACGGAATGCAACCCTTCAGCGCGTCAAGTATAAAATTTCAAAATCGACAAATGTTTAATATTACTTTGATATAGAGTTTTTCATCATTGAACCAGGTGTTAATTGATTTCAGTCATTGATTATACAGACACGTTACTTAAAATTTTCGTTTTCTTTAGAATAGGATAATCCGCTGTAAACGCGGATTTTTCATAGGTTTTTTTTGTCAGTAAACAAAATTACGGAATTTTGTTTCGGTTTATTTATCGATTTTTCAAAAAAATCTCGCAATTCTTGCATTTCTTTTGAAGAAAATAATGGCCACGCTTGTTTCTAGCTTAAAATTATTTCCTGTGGTAAAGTATAGCTAAAAAGGGTTAAATATCAATGTTCAACTATAGTTTTGTTGATAAAGACCTGGAAGATAGTATTTTGGACACATTTACACGTTTTTACCTATGGTGTCAAAGTGAAGTAAATTCGCTACAATAGCAACTAAAGGGTTAATATAATTCAGAGTCGACATATACTATGGCGCTTCTCTTGATATCCTGGCACTAGCTGTAATATCAAAACCGCAAGATCACCGCGCGCAGTTTTATGGACCGCGCGCGATAAATATTTTTTCGAGATGAAAAAAAAAAAAAAAAATGTAAAAGAAAACGATTGTCTCTGGGAAGAGGCTGCTCCCTATATATAATGACTCAGAAATTTGTGAAGGTTCTTGCTAGATCGTGCAGAACCAAATAAAGTTCTCTGATGAAATGAGTCTCGCTAAAATAAGTATCTCATATATGTGCTGCGCGCTGAGGACGATTACATGATATAGCGGGCGTGTATTTATATATATATATATGTATATAAAATACGATGTGAAAGACGATGAGTTTGGTCATGTGGGTAATTGGATCGAGAGCTTTGGCATCCACTCGTCCATCCTAGCTTTTATATACACCGAGTTTAAATACCAGTTGAGCATATATCGACATACTGGGACGAGTCGAAATGTGCAACCCAAGTATATATATAACACATATATGTGGGTGTAATATGTGTGTGTGTGCGCACATTGAATATATGTAGAGATTCAACACCCAGGGTGCACTCTCGCTGGGGTTCACAAAAGACCACTCTGTATACAAACGAACCGAGATCATTATCACACTTGCGTCATTCTCGTACTATTAACGACTCGCCTCCCAACGATTTCTTCTTCTTCTTCTCTCTCTCTCTCTCTCTCTTTTTCTCTCTTGGAATCTTGTAGCCGATTTTCTGAGGCCTCGCATATATCCGAAGCTGAAACACGCGCCATTTGTTACATCCACCATCGACGTTGAAGTAATTTTTTCTCATGTCGCAACATATCTTAAAACGCTTCACCCCCTCCGACTTTCAGTTCAAAACCAAAAATTTCGTGAATCTCGGAAGATTGTCTAGATGAAAAATCGTTAAAGTGGCGCCTCGGAGCAATCTTTTCAATGATTCGTCTCCAAAACCTCGTAAATGTTTCTTCAATAATTAACGGATTAGACCGCAGTAGTCAAACATAAACTCCACGCGAGGGTCATAGGTCTCCTTTCTCTCTCTCCTTCTCGTTCTCTAGTTCTTCGGCTTTTTTTTCTTTTTAACTATGTTTTGTGCGACCCTTCTTTTGCGGCTCCATTCTTCTGGTGTGTCGGTACGTGCTCGCGGCTTTTCTCTCTTCGCGTCCCTAAAATAAAGCACATGTTGAACGGGTGACACATCCATCACTTGTAGCTTATACCGAAATGCCCGTTTTTACTCTCCACGAGAGTTTCACTTTGTTTTTGAGCCTGAGCATATAAATATTCATTGTCAATTCATAATCGGCCATTATAATGGTTTATTTTATATGTAAGTTCGTCGATAAGAAACGTGGACAGGTGAAAGATTAACCAAATTTTTCGAGGCCATGGAAAACAAATGATACAATTGTGATCTTTTTGATAAATACAAGCACTACGAGAGTCCAGTAAATTGTTTGAAATACGACGTGCACAAAAGAGTTACACTCGTTCTGGAACGCCCATTTCTCATCCGTATCATTCTATGTCTATATTATAAAACGTTAGACGTAAAGAATTTTTCCCATTTATTTACAAATACTCATCATCTCGAGAGCTTTATAGGATGTAGCATGTTCGTGATAGTACTAACTTCTGCGGTTTTTAACACATGTATTACACGCGTGTAAACTGTACGCGACTGCCTTACAGCCGGTTTCTTTGATCTCTCTGCCATTCATCAACGTGAGATCTCTCTCTCTCTCTTTCTCTTCTTCTTCTTCTTCTTCTTCTTCTTCTTCTTGGCACCCACACTTAGAGGATAAAAAAGCTCAATATCATTGCACATGCCGTTTTTTTTCCATGCCCCAAGCTAATTAATTGATTGCTCATTAAAAAGTAAAATTAATTAAACAGCCATTGGAATATATTCATTTGAATTTTGTTTGGTTTCCGGTCTCAAAAGGTTTGAGTCAAAGGCTGATTAATTGATCGTAAATTCCGAAGAGATTGACACGTATATCGAATCGGCTGGAGCGAGAAATTCAATTAAATCAAATCATTGAATCTCAATTCGATAATCTGTTGATTAAGACACTTTGAATTCGAAGTTTGACCAACTGATAACGCTACTTGTTAACGGCAGTATGGCTCAGAGATTTTTTTTATATGTAATATCTTTATATATAGAGAGAACATTTCTTTAACAATATTATTAATTTATTCGAATATTTGAATTAATTAGTACATCATCGATATTTTATTATTAATTTCACTATGGACATATACTCTCGAATAAAATTCCCCTAAGTAAAGAAGATGTAACGATCTTTTTTGAAGAAATGTTTTTTTTTATCCACAAGATTACTAATGACTCGTAGGCTTTTGACTCTCAAATAAATTCGATATTCAACTATTATTACTTTAGCGAATTTAAAGAAATGCATGAAAAAATGGATGAAAAAATGGATGTCCATTCGTTCGATGCTATGGTCATGATTGTAAAAACGTCATTGTACAGTCTACGAGATGTGTGCACTCTCTTTCTCTCTCTCTCTCCCTCTTCCTCTCTTTTTCTTTCTCCTCTTTTTCCCTCTCTCACTATACGGTGGCGTAAAACTTGTTCATATGAAACTATATACACATACAACGACGATCGCTTCTCTTCCTCCCCCTCCGTCATTCCCCTCGAGAGCCTGATGCTGCGTCGAAGAAACCGTAATAAAGTGAACCGAAGTAATTGGCGAAGGCGCCTTTAGACGCCTGAGCGTTCGCCTCGGTAATTAAAGTCTTATCATTGAAGTGTGCTCGGGTCGTGCGTGTAACGCACACGTATATAAAGTTAATAAAAAAAAAGGAGAAAATTTCGTACACGCACGTTATCCCGAGAATGTGTAATAATTTACTTAGTAACGTTTACAAGATTATTAATCTCGTTCTATCGTAGCATTTAAATCTCAAATCGTAATCCGTGGAATATTTAGAAATATATGTATATAAGCGGAGAGCATATTTTCTCAATCGCAGGTTTCATTTTTTTACGTAACGTTTGTATAACCTTCCAATAATTGATTAATTGAGGAGATCGTGTTGTCTACGACTAAAAAAATCCAATTTTTAGAACATTATCCCATAATATCGATACTTTTATTATATCTCCTTAATAAAAATTATGTTGAAAAAATGTACTTCCAAAAAAGATGCATCATTAAGGGCATTGGAATAGATTTGCTTGAAATAAAAAGAAAAATTGGGGTTGGGGTATAGCAGAGAAAGTCGGAGATCTCTTCTTCGGTGGGTCGCCTCGTCGCGGTGAACGGTGACGATGGCAAAAACGCGTCTCGCGGGTTGTGCTCCACCAAAAAGTTTCTCTCGTCGAAATTCTTATTCCGAGAATCTTTATAGACTGCGAGAGAGCGCGCAGGCACTCTTATATTTGCGCTCTCCGCGCACCCGAGAGATCTTTTTCCTTCCTCCTTGCTCTTATTTATCGTATCCGCGAAACGTTGGCGCACGTGTTTGTATAAAGATATATATATATATGTAAAAGACGCACATTCATATGTGCATATGTAGATATTCACGGATAATATTCAGCGAGTACATCACCTACTTGTAATATACTGCACTCTTATATTTATTTTCTCGTTCCGCGCCCTTAACTACCACCGCGAATCGCGAACCCTCTTTATATTTCTTTCTGCCCCTCGTTCTCCCTCGCGTCGGCACCCATGTACTTTACCCCGAGATTAAAAAAAAAAAAAAAAAGTAACAAACGAAGAAAAGAGGCCGAACGCGAAGAAGAAAGATGCGACACATAAAACGTCCAACGAATTCGCGAGACACTGCTAAAGAATTTGTTTTCTTTTTTCTTCATTTTTTTTCTCAAATTTCACCGCGCTATTTGATGATATAACGAGGAAAAAAATTACTCGAAAGTCGGTATATAATCACCGATGGGAAGACCGAATTGATTCTTTCATTTTTTTTCCTTAAGTATGTACATAATTATCGTTGTTTTTCTTATGAATTAAAAAACAAATTTTTTTAAACATCGTGCAGTCGCAGATGCTACAGGGAATGCGTTTTTTGGGATTACGATAACGAAAAAATTGAAACACGAAAATATGAAAGAGGCGCGCTGCGGATAAATGAGAATCTGATCCCAATTTCCCTCGTCTAAAAGTCTAAAAAAAAAGGTCTTCGGAGGGTTTGCGCTCCAGCGTTGTACAGAATGCATTCGCGAAGGATGTATGTGCGTGTGTTGAGGGGAAGAGAAAAGAGGAAAAGAGTGCACGTGAATGTGCTTGAGAGGCGTACGACCCTAAGGGGCGGATGAACATGCGGGAGGGAGTGTCGCAACGCGAGCGGAATGCAGCGAGAGGCAATTGCCAGGGCAGGAGTTCGCTAATTAAGGGTTACTATCGAAACTATACGCGTATATAAATTTTCGTTGAGTTTCCACCTCGCGCAGTATTCTCAGCTTTTAAAATATCAAATACTTTGAATTATGCTCATTAGCGACGAAAAACGCCAGAGTATATATATCGAAAGTATTACATTTCCGCGCGCGCGTGCGAATTCAAAAGCAATTATATGCGATGCGCGAAGAAAAGTTTTCCGAAAACAGCTCAATCATCGCAAAAGCCATAGGTACTATAATATTACGATGAATATATATATACATATATATATATAACAAACGCAACCACATCAGAGTATAATCGTGTAAACAAGAGGAACAAAATGGAATGGGAAATTTATCGGCATTTTAATGGCTCGTAATGGCTATCCCCGGTACAATCAGCTTCGACATGCAATTTATTCATTTGTTTTTTGCACACACGTTTGTGTTATATATGTATATATATATGTGGGTGTATATTTACATATATATATATCGATACATTCATCCCGGAGCAAGGTTCAACTATAATGCGGCTGAGCGTAACAGCCTCATTGAGTCTCGTTACCGTTATATCTTTCAACGTGCGCTCGCACATATGCGCATATATACATATGTGCGTATATATATATGCATCTATGTAGAATTCTCAAATGCGCCGCATACACTCATAGATCAATTGTGGTCTCTAACTCACTCTTCATCTCTCGCGCACACACGCATATATATGTATACTCTCTTTTTCTCTCTATGGTTCGCCTGAAGCCAAAGCCCACGTCCATTTTATACGGGCGAGTCGCAAAACGCTTGGTGGAACGGTCACGCTCGAGTACTCGTCAAGTTGGCGTGTGCTGACTTTCCTGCGGGCGATAGTCGCGCCTGCAAGCTAGATGACATCTACCACCCAGATCATCCTCGCGCGCGAACTCCAACGATCGCCACAAAAGACACTTTTTGGCCTCCTCGCAACGCACTTTTACGCCTTTTTTTATTCGTTTCCTTGTCGTCGCATTCACGGGATGTTCCATGCTGCTGCTGCTGCTGCTGCTGCGCCCTCGTGAGAGAAAATCCTGCTCTCGTCTTTTCCACGTCGTCGTCGTCGTCGTCGTATACATCCCCTTTGTCTCGCTCGATTTTATACGCTTCGCTCAATTTCACCGGGTAACTGTAAATTTCAACTTCCAGAGTATACGCGCGATTTACAGTCTCTGTGTTATTGTGTATACAGATAAACACGTATAGAAATGTGTAGACTATATTTTGCGTTTATATACTTTATACCGATAGCTCGTGAAAAATCGAATGTCATATTTACAGAAATACCGATGAAATTACAGGATCGAATTAAGGAAACAGCAGTAAAATCATCGCTATTATAATGGATAATGCCTTGAAAATTTGCACGAACGTTGTGAATATACGTAACATTGTATGTGTAAAAATTAAGGAAAGGTCATCAACTCAAAAATAATAATATTATATTATTGAAAATCCCAATTTTCCGAAAATTTCCATTAAAGCCCACATGTTAAAAAGTTACCATTTTCATCGTAAAATATATCTTTTTACAACTAACCGACAACACTTTTTTTTCAAATTTTTTACACATTATGGAATAATATTAAGAACATTCATCCAAATTTTCAATAAATTATATCCAGCAAAAATTATTATAATATAAGAAGATCTTTAAATATAAAAGAACATAATATATTCATTTGGATTATATTTCCCGATCGATTATCGATGCGCAACTGAAACAAATGTATGAGAAGTAACAGCCCCTCGTTCTCTGGGCCTGTTTACAGAGAGCAGCGGCAATGCCAATCATGGCGTTCAGCATCAGCATCAGCAGCAACAACACCAGCAGCAACAGCAACAGCAACAGCAGCAGCAGCAACAGCAGCAACAATATGGTGAGGTCAATCAACTTGGTGGGGTGTTTGTAAATGGCCGACCTTTGCCGAACGCGGTCAGGCTTCGCATTGTCGAATTAGCCCAGTTGGGGATCAGACCCTGCGACATATCGCGGCAATTGCGCGTAAGTCATGGCTGCGTCAGCAAAATATTGGCTCGTTATCACGAGACCGGAAGTATACTGCCGGGCGCCATCGGGGGCAGTAAGCCCCGAGTAACAACCCCCAAAGTCGTTCAATACATCAAACAGCTGAAGCTCAAAGACCCGGGCATCTTCGCTTGGGAAATACGCGACCGTTTATTGTCGGATGGCGTCTGCGACAAGTACAACGTTCCCTCGGTCTCCAGCATATCGAGAATCCTCAGGAACAAGGTCGGCGCAGCTGCGGCCGCGGCCGCTGCCGCTGCTGCTGCTGCCATCCACCAACACCATCCAGCCCATCATCATCCGGCACATCATCACCATCATCATCATCACCTGTACGCCGCAGCGGCCGCAGCCGGCGCCGCCCTCTGCCCAGTCCCTTATCCACCGACGCCTTATCACACCGCACCACCGGCCGCTGTTCCCCACCATCATCACCATCATCATCAAGGTGAGTTATCATATCCTCTTTATTTCTCGAAATCATCCCCGTTTTTTGCTTTCATATCATACCTGCGCCGCGAAAATCGACGCGCTGCTTATTCATCATTCCTTATTATATTTTTTCTTTTGTTCCGCTTCACCCTTTGTGTTATACGCACATTATACGCGTTTAATTCAATTTGTTTCGCTTCATTTACACACACGTGACTTTGAATCATATAAGAAATATCGATGTGACATCATGAATTTCAATTGAAAATCAAGTTGAATGTGGTTAGTTTTTCTTTTTTTTTTTAACAATAAGCAGTTTAAAATAATACGAGAAATGTGTCGAAAAAAAAGAACGGCTCGTAAATTTTTTAATGATGAACTTTTTTTTGGAATTTCTTCTCGTAGGATTCTTATCATCAGAAAAGTGCCTCGTTAGATTTTAAATAGACAGGAGGTTGCGTGAACTGAATTTCCAGGTGTGTGTGTGTGTGTGTGTGTGTGTGTGTGTGTGTGTGTGTGTGTGTGGGTGTGTGCTAGACCTACAAAACTAAATTGTCAAAAATTTGATTCGGGCACCGATAAAGTAACAACGAAGCAGGTCAGGCTGCGAGTGCACACTTTAAACAATATATAAAGTGTCGCGCGACTTTTATAATTCTCGTTTTGTATGAGCGCCCATCTCGCGTTTGTATATAGGATGTAATTTAGTGCGAGTGCAACGAGTTTGACCACCGAGAAGTCGTAGACAGGATGAAATAGAGTTCGAATGAAAGAGATAAAACAGAAGACTTAGAGAAATAAGAGAGAGGGAGAGGGGGATAGGAAAAGAGGAACGTGTTTGCAGCCTCTTCAAGCCTCGTTGTAGCTAAACTGCACGCTCGAAAAGCTCGTGTCGCATTCAACGTCATTCCTGACCCGCGGCTCTGTCGTCTGCAGCGTGCCAGGAAGGTTCCGCAAGCTCACGGATATTCTCCCTCAAAAGAGAGAGCGAGAGAGAGAGAGAGAGAGAGAGAGAAAGCACCACTTGTACTGTTCTGTCGCATCTATTTTTTATTCTTCTTCTTCTTCTTCTTCTTCTTCTGTCCAAGAGCAAATCCCGCGTCTTGTCGCGCACAAGAATCGTAATACCTCAAACTCGATGGTACAGGGCGAGCGCAGTCTAGGCGAACGGTATAAATACCTATCTATCTCGGTCGTCTTATATACATACGTATATATCCACGTTCTCTGCTCTTCATCAAAGAACAAAAGATTTGTTTAAGATTAACGTTCACTCGCCCGCGATTCGCCCTCATCTCTTTCTCTCCCTCTTTCTCTGCGCGGTCGCATCGTGTGTCTCATTGAACGAATAAAATAAAAAGGAAAAAGTAAATTCGAGTATTACGAGCAAAGAAAAAAACATCATGTTTAATAGCAATTTTTCTTCATTCTTAAGAAAAAAAAAAAATGAAAATTTTTGTGAACGCGTGTATGTGTGTTCCCGGTGCGTTTTCCAGTTGGTCCGACCGCCCCTTCGTCTACCAAGCTGTCACCAACGTCACCGAATCGTCACCAGGAGCAGCAGCCGCATCATCATCAGCCGTCATCGAACGTTGCTGGTGCCGCTGCTGGAATAATGACATCGGGAATAATAAATTGGCCGAGTTCTCACACGGTTCACGATATTCTAGCGACAAGCATTGCCGCATTACCGAATCACGCGACGAACGGCACGTCATCATCGAACAATTCCTCGACAGCTTTGATAAGCGATTCGCAAAGACACGGTAACACATTGTCCGGCCATCGGGATAACGAATCGAACGATAATAACAATCGAAATCCCGATAACAGTAGTAACATTAACGACAATAACAACAATAACAGCGGCTGTAGAACCGATCGAGAATTGAACTGTAACGAAAACAATAATGACGAACGGCTCACGTCGATCGAACAGAATTCTCATAATCATCAAAATAACTCGCACAATTCTCATTATCCTCACAATCATCATCATCACCATCATCATCATCATCATCATCCCCAACAGTATTACGCCTCGGCAGCCCTCTATCATCATCATCACAATCATCCGGTCGCTTCGATACCGAACACCCCAACCGTTGACCTTGGAAATACTTCGACTGCTCCGATGACCTTTCAACCCATCATGATGCAGATCATCAATGGTCCTGGCCAATCTGAAAGTCTCTGCGATTGATCGCCAGCCTCATCATCGATTATCCTTTCAGCATACACCGGATGTGCTGATTATGTATATTCGAGTCTATGTGTAAAGCTCCAAAACTATCATTAAAGAATTTTATTCGAAATCTCACCGTGTTCTTTTTTTCACTGCTTATCATGCCATCTCCATTTTTTTACTTTCAGTGCTCGGGAACGGTTATAAAAAATGGTACTCGTTAATATTTATATTATTTATGCTATTTTTATATATAAT
>JABMBV010004577.1:0-10819 GCA_018906735.1 Mesochorus sp. PSUC_FEM 10030011 | reverse complement strand
AAAAAATAATATATAGTTTTCTAAAATAAAATTTTTTTCAAATATGAAGTATTTTTCAAAAATTAAATATTTTTCAAAAAATATGCTTATTGATATACTCATGTGAAAAATTTTCAACTAAATTGAATTAACTTTTCGTTTCAGATGACCTCGCATCGTCAATCGTACAACGTCAATACAGCATTAAATGATGAATAAAAAAGGTGACGGCTACTCTCCAAGCTTCCCCATACGATTTAAGAAAAATAATAATTAGATGAAGAAAAAAAAAGATAAAAGAAATAAATGCATCACGGGCAATACGTCGTGAATGATATCTTTCAACATATCATTTGCAAGCACTTACTTCAAAACAAAAAGTATTGCACCGATAAGATAGTTCTGAAAAAAATATCTATGAAAAATATTATATCGTTTAATTATGAAATATGTGAGCTATTGTTCTTGAGATCCAATATTTTTATTTGGAATGTATAATTTCTCAAAATAATTGAACCATTAATTTTTGTTCGTATTAGAAATTAAGAAAAAAATTTTTAATAACCTGGGAATATAAATTTTCGAAGATTAATTATCAGATAGCGAGTGTTTGTTATGATTAGTAAAAAAAAAAGTATTTCGTTATCGTCGGCACGTTTTGATCGAGCCGATAACTTTTCGATCGACGATTTCTCGTTCCAATTGTAACTCCTCGTTTCCCGAAATAGAGGTCAGGATTAATAATTGTATGTACAACTGATAAATATGCTTTATTCTTTACTTGTATTAGTTATCAGTTTTTTTTTAACCGACTTTTTAACGATCATATACATTGTTGAAGAGGGGAAAGAAAAAAGTTTCCGAAATGGTCATTCAACAGTGACGATTTCAAGCGAAATTCAAACGTTACGCATTTTATTTTGAAAGGTTTCTTTATATTTACCTCTTAACTATATGTATAATCAAATTATTGAAACTGTAACACTAAAAAAAAAATTTGCACACCCCGGAATCTATTAAACGTTGTTTACAATTATAGAACTTTAAGCTTGAGAAAAGCCCCAGTACTTTTCATCTTGATTGCTGATATTTCCATACATTTTTTATTCTCAGATCCACTTCAAGACGTTCATTTCCAAATTTAAAGGTACGTATGACATAAATTAAAAGTCTATCGTTAATGCAACGCTTTTTAAATGTTCAGTGTGCTAATATCAGTTGAATAGTTTTTTCCCAAATATTGTGAAAAGCATTTATATATACGTCAATTTTCACAATATAAATTGTAAGATTGTCAGCCATTCTCTGAGTAGATTCTTATTTATCTGATCGAGAACTTTTCTCGAAGAAATAATCATTACGAGTATGAAAAGATCCAATAAAAATGAAATAAATCAATAAATAGTTTTAAAAATGGAATCCAATGACCAATGGTTTTATAGTTAGCTCGCTAAGGCGTAGCATCATAATTACTCGTTATTTAGTTATTGTATTGGATTATCCAGCATTATACCGTTGTCTCAGACGAATCAGCCTGCAACAGGTTAAAAAATATTTTACTTCCGTTCATTTAAAAAACATTTTAAAAAATTGTTTTTTAATTTCAATTTGCTTTTTTTCAGTTTGATTAAATGATTAAAATTAAATTTGATTGGTAATCAAGAATTTGAACTGTACCAATAATTTGTATAAACGCAGATTGCGCCCGTGATTCGGATGACGATTGGTAAACTCGTTTCGCGACGGTACGAGCAGAAGTTCCATCTTTTCGTCGTTTGATTTCATTTTTCGCGACGATCCGTAAGGATTGTCGGGATCTTTCGAATCTTCGGTCATCTCGTTAGATTCAACTTTTTCATTTCTGTTGATACACAAAACGTTCTAGATAAATTATATCTTTCAGATTTATTAGCATATATGTGCCAGAAAATAAAATAAAGATACGAATTTGTGTGTAGAATGTAAGAAATTATTTAACAAACATATAATTATAAGTCACATTAAAATTATGTAAAATTTGTTCATGCGAATACAATATTTTTATTTGACAATTTTAAGTTACGTTCGCTATTTAATAAAATAATTTGGTGTTGTATCAATTGCTTGAAACATTCAAATGCATGCTATAATTATATTGAATATAGAAAATGGTAATTATTTTTTTAAAACAATTTATTAAAATTGTAGAAAAAATAAGTTTCAACTATCGTTAATAAACGATTACCGGTTTTTATATTCAATTTAAGTCGAATTAAATGCAGTTTCTATTTCTCATCTGTTACTTTAAATTATATTTTTTGTTTCACTTATTTTTTTTTTCAATTTTCACATCTTCAAACGTTTAATGCAATATATAAAATTGATTATAATAACTTGGTTTCAAAACGTTGCCGTGTTTCTTGATCTAGTGACCACCCACAATTTTCTATATTTATCATCTACACTCAAGGTAAATTGCGGTGATTCCAGAAATGTGCACAAATATTTGGAGTGATGAACTATACTCGCGATGCGGTAGTAGAGAAATGGTATTATAACATTATTTGATTTTCAAAACATTACGAAGTTGGGGAAACCTCATTGTTCCCACGCATTATTGTTTGCTGTTTCAACATTCCGATCTGTTCTAAAAATATTTATACCTCCACTTATAATAGCCTCAAAATAGCACCCTGTTTTATTTCAAACAATAAATCATATCGTAATTAAAATAATTAGCGGTTAAATTTTAAAGCAATATATTTTAACTTTAAGCCATAGTTCACAACGCAATCACGAATCATAAACAATTAAAAAATTATTCACATAGTTCGAAAATTTTTTAATATAATTAAAAAAAAATGAAAAGTATAACATAATTATGGTATAAGTTTCAAAAGAATGATGAGTAATTGAAAAAATTATATTACATTGAATATTTACGTGAGATAGCACATTTCATTTTAATTTAATTTATGCTTAAGTAAATTTGGGATGAATAATAAAAAAAATTAATATTATTCCTGTGTTATATTTGTACGTGCTATTTTCAGGTATTTTTTTAGGATTAATGAAGGTTTGTGATATTTGTGCAAATAATATTTCAGTCAAATAATGTAGTGTAGGATTACCAAGCTCAGGATAAAAAGACATTGATTGTGACATTGATAAATTTGTCTGTATATACCGGAAAATCTCGTTACTGGTCATGTCGTAATCGTTGTCCCACTTCTCCGGCAAGGCGAGAATTCTTTGTTTATCATGTCGACTGTTATCATAATTTTTGCCAGCAGTTGGTGCAGCTGCAAGTATTGCTAGTTGTCCTGTTATCAAACGAGAAAGAAACCGACGTTTTTGGCTGTCCATCGTGGCTGAATTATCATCCATTTTCACTTCCGCAACGGGAAAACCATCGTCACGCATTTCAATTTGCCGATGTTGCGAAACTCTAGGACCGTTGTAACTTCGTTTCCCGTGGGCTGCAACCGTTTGGTGTTCGATGAATTTAAGAGAGCCAGCGAAAGAGCGAGAGAGAAAAAGCGAGGAGGAGGTGGTGGAGGAAAGAACCTCTGTATAGTGTGATTTAATATAATTTCCTCAACGAACCATTTACAACAAACTAATTGAGGCAAAAGGTTTCAAGATTAAATTGCATTGCTTGTTCGTTCGAAGCCCATAAAGTCTATATTTTGAACAAAAGCAACTAGTAACTGAAGCGATACTAATATAATTTCAATTACCCATACTCATTTCACATCTTTCAGCTCGCATCAAGATATTAATTAATGTTTTTCCTATTAAAATAGTTCATGTTCTTTTTATAGATACGAGTTCTAAAAATAAATGTGGTCTTCATTTGAAAGTAATTAAATATAAAAATTTTCTTTAATTTGATCAAGCTTCAGTTTTTTTAACTCACCACCCCAGCACGAATGTCCATAACTAAGGCAAGAACCTGAAATGATTGTAAGAATTTGGAATTATCGAATAGCTCCTCAAGTCGCACAATTAATTTATATGCTAGAAAGGATCGATCGGGTGGACTCGACTTTTTTTGGCAGTACTTGTACCTTTTTTGTTCTTAATGTATATGATACTGACCACGTATCCACTTTCCATTCAACGAAATGTATTCATTACGTTAATCACTTTCGTCTATACAAAGTACTGTCGAGACCCAGACGAAATTAGATACTTAAGAAGCACGCAGAGGCAACTGTACATTCAAAAGGCTCGAGTGCTTTATTTCTTCTGGGTCACGTATTTTTTTTGTGTGTTTCTGTTGCAACATCCATAAGTAAATATACCTTATTTTTTCTATGCAACATTAGGTTGCTCAATTACACTTTTAGTGAAGTAAATTAAATAAGCCATCAAATTTTATGGAATAAACAAAAATTTATTACAATTTAAGATCAGTTGATGATTAAAAAAATACCGCACATTGATGAATGATATTTTTTGGGAATAATTTTTACGTTCGGTGGATTTTGGTCGGATGTCATTTATTCTTATCTTTAACTTCTGTTATTAATTATTACAAATGCAACGAATCTATATACAATATAAAGAAATGTTTATATATATGTATATATGCGTGTATATGTACGTAAGTATGTTTGTCTCGAATGAGCTTCCAAACTAGTCATTTGATTGCCATAACATTTTTGTGACTGTTTATACGTATCAAGAAGAAAGTTTGTAAAATAAAAAAATTAGGTAGTGCACTTTAATAGGTTTTCTCTTTAATAACTTTGCATTTATTGAGATATTTTAAATGTTGGTCTCTCGATAAAAAAAAATTAATGTTTGTGGGTTCGTCTTTTAAGCGTTCACACTTTAGCCTAAATTACCAAGCATCGAAAATTGTAGTTTCAAGAGGGATTCGATTTTATATTATAAGTATACGGTGAGAGGAAGTCAAAGTTAATATTAAAAATAATACTTTCGCACTATTTTCATAAATTGTTGATTCATACAAAAAAAAAAAAAAAAATGTAGAAACCGGAATTTTAGAAAAACAACGGGAAAAAGAAATGAAAAAAGAAGGGGTAGTTGAAATCGAGAAGCCGAAATGAAAAGACGCAATGACAGAGACTTTTTTTAATAAAATTATTTTTCTTGTTTTCGAATTTATTTTTTTAATGGATTTTTCCTTTCTTTGATTCTTCTAAATCAAATGATCTCCAAATATATATAATGTTACAGCCTGCGTAGGCGAAAAGTTAGTTTTTTATAAAAATTAGTAAATTCATGGAAACGTAAAACAGGAAGTAGCTTCAGTTATTTAAATTTGAAGTACCAGGGCGAATAGCATATTGATAAAATAGTTACGAGCCGAGAAATTCGTGGGTATTACTTCTTTTTATTTTTCAATCAATTCCGTTAGTAACAATCAGCGTTACGATGGGTCGAATGCACAAACTCGTTTCTATTTTCGTTCGTACACTCGACTTTTCGCTCAACATAGTAACCATACGACCCGGACGAATTTAGCTTCTAATTAATGACTCTTCGTTCTAGATAAAATTCCAATTTCATGTATATTGTAATTGATCGTTGTATGTAGAAATGTTTCATACAACAATTTATGTGTATCTATAGATTTTCCATTACTCCAACGCTTCCAAGAAAAGTGTAATGCTTTAATATATTTTTCCGTCCTCCTGGTTCATCCGGTTAAACCGATTTTCTTTTATCGCAATAGTTTTAAAATTCTTTTAATACGATAAGTTAAAATTCAAGGTACATTGAATCTTTAAAGAAAAAAGTTTGACTAAAGTTCGACTGTTGAAAAATATACCAGTGGCTCTCGGAGATACAAAATGTATCAGCGTGCGGATTTACGGTGCAAACTTTGAAACGAAAGAGTCACAGTCTCCTGATCATCAATGGATTTATTTTATCATATATTCGATATCATACGATATATTTAAATTGTGAAATATGAGGTATACGCAGCGTTTGCATCTTGTTTGCGGGGGTGTAAATATGACAGATGAGAATATGAAATACGTCATAGTGGAGTCATATGAGTTGATAGTATTTTCTTGTTGTGAAGTAATTTATACTTATTCAATAAACCATTTCTAGAAAAGAACAGATTCTGTTCCTCCATTCAATGTTTTATAACGATTTTTATTGGTGAACGTTCCTTTTTCAGGTGTTTCGTATCGCGTTGGCGTTAACAAATGAATAAAGCAAGACGCGATGACATGATGTAGGACAGCCTATGCCCAAGGGTAAGGACTTGGACATACGAGGCACCTCCAGTAATATGTGTATCTATATTTCCTCCATTTTCTGATCGTACATTTTCAAATGTTTTCCGGTCAGAAATAATAACGTTTGATCTGCTTGCTTTAACTGTCAGACATCGAGTTGTAGCTAATATATCAGGTACGAGGGGAAAATTCTTGGTGACGACATATAAAGTCGTATTATATGTACATATATGGGGCATTTCATGTCAAATTTACTACAAAATAAGTTTACCCAGTCTGAAGGCTAATCAGTCACTTTTGTTATTTTGGAAATTTTGGAAATATAATACTTTTAACAATGTTTAAAATATCTTATTATTTTTTATATCATTACTAAATAAAGATCAACTAAAAAATGAAATTGAAATCATGTTTAAGATCAAAATACTAAGAATGATATATTAAGATACTACTCCTATGTGACAACTTCAATATGTTGACTTTCTTTAGTATATTTTCAAACTAAAATGTACTGAGAATGTATTGTACAAATATGATATCGAAGTTTAAAATATTTCGAAGTTATAACACGAAAGCAGAACGCACACCGTGTTGGCTGTTATCAGTTATCAAAACTTTAAACAGGTTTTCCTTGAAATCATTATTTTTAGTCGCGGAGTAGGCTCTCATAAAATTCTATACAACCTGTCAGGTTCGACTTTTCTCAATATTTTCCAAACCTAAGACCATTACGAATACAAAAAAATATTTAAAAAAAAAATAAATAAAACAAACATGATAAAACAAACTAGATATTCTAAGAAAATGGAAAAAATTGTAGTTTAAGTTTTCTTTATTTCTTTTACCAAACTTTTTATAAGTTCATAACGTTTCCTCTCTATTTGAATACAATTTCGAGAGGATATAAAATAGAATAAAAATTATTAGTTGTTATGTAAAACCCGAATAAGAATTCTGAAATTCTGAACTTTTAACAGCTTTTAATGTAAGCATTCCGATGTACACTTCACTGTTTTGTAATTTAAATGATATTTTTAAATAATTATCTTGCAGTTTGATCAAATATATTCTAATCATTTGAAAATTGATAATTTTTTTTTCTTTTTTCATTTTTAAAACATAAAGTGTCGTCTTCATTTCACCGGAGATGGAACCTCTTTTTGAAATATTTTCAAAAAATCGTCAAAGATAAATTTCCGTTAGAAACGGAGATGAAAATATAATTCTAATACCCGGCATTAATATTTGTCCAATATCTGTGAGTAGTAAAATTTATATATTTCATTGCAATAGTTTCAATACATAACTAATGAGAACGCACTAGTATATAATACATTTTCTTACGAACTTATTAAAACTTTTAAATTTTTCAATAGGGCTCTTTCGATACTCGACACTGACCTAAAATATTTTATACAACTGTGGAATCCGAAGAATAGCTCTTAAATCGAATTCTCAAGCGATTTATGACTAATGAGTCAAGGGGGTGAATATCGGACGGGATCGATTGCCGCGAAATACTAGAAACCAATTGCTAACAGCTTCCGCGACAAAGTGAATTAGTTTCCGCAAATTCTACGTAGATGGCTGCGATTAAAAGTTGTATACATATGGTCTGCTAACGAACAATTTTTTGACCGCTGTGAAATATTCGGGACGCATTAAAAGCTTATTTTCTGAGGTCTCATTGATATTTTCTGAAATATTTTCAAAATAATATTTGTATGATCGAAACATGACTTGAAACGGTATGAAAGCGAAAGAAGGGATTGACCTACAATCATTTGATGTTACCTTTTGCTTTCACAATATTTCGTGTATTGCTAAGTTCACAGAAAAATAATTATTATATTCGTAGAAATATTTTTTTTTCCGATTTGGACTCACCTGCTGCATGTTCGATAAAGCAAAAGATCATCAAAGTAATAACGAATCGGTTAATTGCGGTGGATTGCAGTGAATTCCGATGATAACTCGGACTGGTTGACTCGTGTTTCTTCATTTTTCTCCTGATGCTGCGAGACTCGTTTATCTAAAGAAAAGAAAAAAAAGAAGCGCACATACGTTAAGTAATATTTTGTAAATTTTTTTTTTCTCGTAATTAGTATATTCCAACAATGGTGTAAGTTTTGCTCTAGCGTGTGATGGATCTTATCAAACTTCGATCGATTTTTTGCTTCTTATGCGTTTCATAATCATGTGGTCGTTGGTTTATCGATCGGTTTATTATTATTATTATTATTGTCATAAAAATAATTTACCCCACGCGTAACATGCACTAATGACATCAAGATCTTACTCGGAGAGACATGAATTACTACGTCGATACGAATGTTGATACGAGGTGTGTTTAAACATCGTGGAATTGCATGCGAATCGAAAGTCACCCTCTTATATATATATATGCAGATGCTAATTATTTCCTTAACGGCTTTTGCGCGTTCTGTGCCAATAGTAATTTAATTATTGCAATTAGAATATCACTGAGCGAGAAGTAGAAAAATATTTAATCAAACGTTATTCGAGCGGTGAGTAAAAATAAAAGTGAAAATAAAAAATATTCCAGATTAATAATAATGAAAGCCAAACTTTAATAAAGTAGTTTACGGTATAATTTCATATAAAATAGTGCACCATGGACTGGTCGAACATAGTTAGAATAAAAACTAAAATTGCATGTTGCACACTCAAAATTCTATCAATTTTAATCACATCAAGAGACGCGGCAGTGTCGCGATGCCAAGTTATTAAAAACAAAATTTACGTGAAATCTCCCGACCCGCCGCGCACGCTATTATACAGCATATCTTTTTTCAGTTGAAATTTCTTGCGTTTGACACTCTTCTCGTAACGTTTTTATGTATTATTTTAATATTTCTTTTTTTTTTCCTCACTCTTCGTATGATCGAAGAACAAAAATCACTAGAATAAACTCGAAAAAAGCACAATTTCCTCTGCAAATGATAAGTATTAAAATAACGGACCTTTTTTTTGTGTAATTTCACAATGAAACTGCCAAAAACTTTTAAGAAATGCCGATTGACACTGCAAAAGAGTTAAAGGTTTGTCAAAATAAGTTTTTTTTTTCAATATCGAGAATATCGGCAACTTGGCGAGAAACAACAATTGAGGACTCCTGAGCGCACCTGAGAGCGAGCCAACAAGTCAACGATAGCTTATATAGATGCTGATCGCGCTTCCTGTATGGTGGTGGGGAAAGCTGAGCGCGCGCGCAAAATATGGCGGCTTCACATTGTCCTCTGCAAAGCTAAATGAAAAGATTGAAGAAGTCATGCAATTTAACACATTGAAATATCTAATTTAATTATTACAAAGATTTACGAGAAAAAAAAAATTTTGGCAATCATTAGTAAAAAAAATTAATGAAACGCGTAAAAACGTATGCACTTATATGAAATTTAATTTTTTTATGTCGTATGTTAAGAGAAAAAAAAGTAAAAAGAAATTGTTACTATTTTTCTCCATTGATGAACATTTCAGTTAGGATTTAAACGCAATTCCTTTTTTCAGTAGTTATGTCCAGTTTGAATCAGACATAATAAATTCTACCATAATTAAAAATTGGACATCATTTTTTTTTATTTTGTTCAAGAAGCAAATAATTAACTTGACTTTTGGATACATCTGATATTCAGTAAGTAGACAAAATAATAATGTTTCAATTGGGAGAAAATTAGTAGAATCAGTTGAATTTCTTTAATTAAGTAGTTAAGGTTGGCTTTGGTCAGACTTATCGTATTATACACTAACTTTCATATGGCGGTAGATCTCAAATACTCGTGAGATGAATCGAAGTATGAGGGTGGATATAGGAGTGGACGGACCACCTGTTTGATCGGGGTGGCCCTCTAACCCACCGTTCCACAAAAATCACGAGCTTATGAAATTCTCTATTTTATTCTTTCTTCTCAATTTCTTTGCCACGAACCGAAAAAAAAAAGTTGTAGCATTAGTCCGAAACAATTAAAAGATTAAATACAATTATGAAAAGAATACACAATATTTAAACAAATAAATAAAACAATATTAAACTAATCTTAATTCAGTTATAGTCAGGAACCTTAGTTTATTTGCATAACATTTTAACCCAAACAAAATTTTACAAGAACATTGTTATTGAATCTAATTTTGGTTCATTTAGTTTACCTAAGGAACCCTTATTATCACCAGGTAATATTGACGCTAGAAATACAAGACGCGCATCTCCTCGCTTTTGAAACATATTTCGTATCGTCACTTCACAACTCAGGATCCAAGGAATTTAATTACCTTTAGTTTAATATATTCGTAAATGCGCCCACGGAGACTCATGCTACTGTCAAAGACTTCAGGCAACCTCAACGCCCAATCAACCATCTTTGATATCCTAATCTTGTTTCACTAATAATTTTACAATCTTCACATATACATTTATGTATGTATATTCATGTCGTTCGATAATTCCGCACTTACAATGGAGCTGTGAGTAACTTTTGTTCAACAAAAATTTCAGGTAAAAACGATAATTTATTTATCTATTCTTCACATAGATCTTATTTCTATTATGGTCAAAAATATTTTATATATAACAAAAAATAAAACGTTTCATCAGACATAATAAAAGTAAAAATTTTATT
>JABMBV010004566.1:0-10819 GCA_018906735.1 Mesochorus sp. PSUC_FEM 10030011 | reverse complement strand
TATTTTATAATGTTTTAATTTTTGCGTGTAAAAAATGTTTTGCATATAAAAAAAGAAAATGTAAAGAAATTATCGTAATTATGTCATAATTAAAGCTGCAGATCGTGCAATCACAAAACAAGTTTTGTTAATCATCTCGAAAGTTGGACAGAACTCAGTTCAAGATTGGAACACTATGTTTCGTAATAAATCAGTTGTGAAATAAAAAAAATGGGTCTTCTGGTATATAAAAGACCAGTAATAAAATTCTATCCCCCACTGAGTGAGATTTTACTACCCTTATTCCCGTTGCATGTCACATGCGTGATACCTGTATCCAACATATACAGCAGGGACATTGTTTCTTGCTTGCTTTTCTCGTAGATAGCTGCTGTGGCTGAACTCATCTCTTTCCTTCTCGTTCCATTTATACATGAGGCGAGAACAGGTAGAAAAGAACACACGAAACAGCGCATGAGCTCGTCTGCTTGACGACGTACGGCGTTGAAGTATATTCTAAATTTTCCAACTACCGCAATGAGAAAAGTTTTTTCACCCGGTCGTAATAAGCGACGAGAAAATCATCGTGGTGGCAGCAGAATCAGTGGCAAAAGAAACCTCGTATTTTTCTGCGTCAACTTGCCATTTCAATGTCTCTTGTACATAAACTTTATTTTTAGTTTTATCTATTCATTACATGAAATCTGTTACGATTATACCTTTCAATCTCCATTAAGAACAATCCGAGAACAATTTGAGAGATTGCGAAATAAACTATCTATAGAATATTGACATCAAGCTTATGAAACGATAAAAAGACACAGAAATGTATAAAAATAAACGATTAAGCTCGAGCATATTTTATAAATATCAAATATTAATGATAATGAGAGCCTGAGATTATTTAACCCAGAAAATTTTGCTAATACTCTTGCCTTTTTAATGATCGTAATAAGTATATTGAAAAAAAGTTGTTTGTATTTGTATTTGAAAAGCAAAAATTATTGCATATTTATTTAAAAAGAATTTCGAATAGTTTTAAATATGCTTCTCTTCTATGTATATATTTTTTATATCATTAAACCAATCATTTTTTTATATGATCTTATCTAATGTGGATTTGAAAAAATAACATTTTTGCTAACTTTTTTTCCTTTCAAATTTATTTTTATTTAAAAAAGGTTTCGAATAGTTAAAGATAAACATTTTTATTTCACAGATACTTTTTTTTTATAATCTAAACATTATATATTAATTTGCTGATGTTCTCACACAAGAGAAAAGTATTGGCAATTAATTCGTTACTTTACTCTGAGAAAAAAAAATTGATTGAACCAAACAAATGTGCGCTGAAATACGTCCAATAGCATATTTGGTTGAATGAAACACAAATTGATTCCTGCAAACAATTATTTAATTGATTTTACTATATAAAGTTAAATCAATGAAATAATCCGTTGAAGGAATCAATTATTTAGTTGAAAGAATTAATTTAGTATTCCGTTTAACTAAATATGCCATTGAAATATTTCACCGCACATTTGTGCAATTCAACCAGATTTGTTTGATTCAACCACATTTTTTTCACAGTGATACAATTAGTGGAGGGTTCTGAGGCTAACTTTGGTACATCTAATGCACATATTCACTAAAAGCTCTGTTGTCCGGTCCATGACTGAGCTCGCAGAAACTTTTTAAACCCAAGCTTTCAATAACCATTGCATAGTTTTTGTTGTACGGCATCGCTGAAGCTCATATCCTATACGAAACCTTCTGCGAGCGCGATGGCACTATTCACCTCGTGGCAAATCTTCTCCTTACAGCCCGGATTATTTCTGGAATATCGGTCCGTTCGCGTGCTCTCCGGGAGCGCTCTAGCCTCACACCCTTCTGCCGCCTTTCCGCTAGTTATCTTCACAGAGCCGTGAAAATAGCCGGGAGATAAGGCTCTTTACTATCCTCCTCTCTTTCTCTCTCTCTATCTCTCTCTGTCTCTCTGTCTCTCGCTTTCTCCTTCCTACTTTTCATCTTCGTCCCTCCCTCTCCCTCGCACAGTACCACTATCACGTCCAGTGAACTCTCGTGGAAAGCTTAAGCTGTTCTGGTTGGAAAATCTGGCAGTTAGAAAAACTATATATTGTTCTTCGCACGAATGTCGGGGGTAGGATTGGGACGAAAGCGAGCTTACGTAATTAAACAATCTCACTCTTAACTTTGTGTATTTCTATATGAACATATTTTTCAACGAATTATTATACTTTCTATATCTAGAGGTAGAATAGATTTTGCAATTATTTTTACTTTATTCTTAATATTTTTGTACCGTACAATTGTATATCTGATTCATATTTAAATATACTGAGATAAATTTTATTTTTTTTTATTTAGTGAGTGAACAAAGCTTTTTAATTAGGACTAACAAACTATAAGCAGTTCAATAAAAGATTTTTACAGTTAATATTTAAATATTAATCATAAATGTTAATTATGGAACTTGCAAAAATAATACAGATACATTTTTAAAACAAAAATGATAAGTTCCGATCGATCATTACGATCGATATATAAATTCAATGAATAATATAATTTTATCATAAAAGTCCAACTATTAGATATGGAAACGATAACTTGTAATAGAGTCCAAAGAGTCAAATCAAGCATTGACACCAAGAATTAATTGAAAAAAAAATATTTTTTACCGTTAAAACATTAAACCCATACATATATACATGTATATTAAATCAAGATAAAATGAGAAATAGAGAGTACATGTATAGATTAGGAAAAGAGAAGGAGAAGGAAAAAAAGAGAGAAACTTCGATGAAAGCGATGATTTTGGGGGTATTAGGATTTCCCCAGGTGGATTCTGTCTTGTATTGTTTCGAAGACGCGTGCCCGGCATACTCAGCGAACACGAGAGTCAAGGGGTAAAGTCTGTGCTATATATAGTGGTAGGAGCTAAAGACTCGAAGCTCTACTATAAGAAAAGAGAAGAGGATACAAGACCCATCAGGGATTCTATACGTTTCAGGCAACATAAGCGAGTCAGGCGTTGGACAATAGAAGAGATAGGGAGACAGAGGAAAAGAGAGAGAGAGAGAGAGAGAGAGAGAGAGAAAACCTCCGAAACCTTTCGCCTGAAAGCTTTCTTTAAATGCTTGCCCGTAACAGCTTCTGGCAGAACGAGAAAACGAGCTTATATCCACCTGATGGGTATTGCTGGCCATCGAGATATAGAATGAGAAAGAAGGAAAAAAACATAGCAAGGAAGAGAAAGAGTGTGAGAAAGAAGAAATAAGGAGAAAGATAGAGAGACAATGCGCACACGTTCGAGGAGGAAAAGTGTGAAGTAAAAGTTGGCACGAGGTGCGGAAAAAAAATATGACCGAAGAGGTGGTATAGATCTAGCCTGAGCGCGGTCTCCAGCGTTGGATCAGAGCTGTGATAAAAAGAGAGTCTCTTTCTCTTTTATTCCGACACTATTTTTTTTTTTTTCTTCTTTTTATTCACGGTTTCTCTCATCTAACCTCCTCCTCTTTCGCTCGCTCTTTTTACATGATACACGCGTCCAAACCGGCTTTTTTCTCGCTCCTCTCACCATATAACACTCTTGCACTCGGGCTCTTCCGCTTTCCACCGTCCATCACACTGATTCTCTGAATCTCTTTCGTCCTCTCTGTCTCTCTCTCTCTTTGTCCCTCTCTTTTTCCTTTATCCGACCATACGGTATATAGACGCCTCCACCTTGCGCCACGCGCCACACGCCACTTGGTTTTTATTCCTCTTGGGCTCCGTATAACCAACAATACGCGAGCGAGGGAGTCTGGCCAGATTAAAAGTGGGTATTATTTCAACGAACGTGCGACCCTTGTGTCGCACCCCTTGAGAAAAAGAAGGCGCTCAAGCTTGTACCGAGGGTGCGGGCTTATGTGTCGGGCCTCCGCGTCCGCGGCATCTCGTCGTTTTGTCGTCTCCACCGAGGAACTGTACACTATCTTTTATTTCACATATCTTGCAGCACTTTTACGCTTTTCTTCTCTATTCTTTCCTTTTCCCAGCTCTACTGCGTCTGCATGTGCTCTCACTAATCTCTATTCTTTTGTATAAAAATCATTGAAACTTTCGCCATATATCCGCAACATATACAAAGATCCCTTTTATCCAATTCGTTTTTCTACATCTTCTGGTTCACAATTCTTCTTAAATCAAATCTTATTGTACCAAGATTCATTACGTTCTATACTCTCAAAGATTCATCTTGAAAAATCTTTCATTTTGTCTCCGTGACTGCAATCCCAGACTCCCTCTTGTGACCTTGTTTCCTCTTACACTTTCTCTCTGTTTTTCCATCTCCATTGGTACATTGTTTTTCGTCTGCCACCATCGTATGAAATGTTTCCCCCAAGACCCTCTCAAACCCATTCGTGAAATAACCTACAAAGCTTTCAGTGATTACTCGTGTGTCTTAGCTGCAGCTCATCTTATTCTTAGTTTCATTCTTTTAATCATTGTGTCGTAAAAGGTATCAAATGTACTATACTAGTATAGATAACATTTATCAGGTTTTTTTTTCATTGTGCTGTTGCGCTAAAAAGTATCTTAATAAGATTCTTGCGATATAATCATGTGATCATGTGGATATAAAATCGTCAAATACAGTTTTGTAAAAACAATTGTCCGAAACCTGCTTGCGTGAATCTTTTTAAGCGTCATATTATATAATATTTAAAAACTTAGAGAAGTCTTTACCATCTGACAATCGGGATATTCAGTATTTAAAATCACAATTTTAACATCGAATTTTATGAGAAGTTACGGAAAATAGCCTAAACTTACTTTTACGCTGATATAAGTACATCCTTAAGATCGAATGAATTTTATTCGTAGCATAATGATCCAGTAAACGGAATTTAAATGTAGTTGTAAAAAAAAATTTTTATTTTAAAACTAAGTTTCACTGGAAATATTAAGCACGTAGATAAAATTACTTTGAAACATGACATATTTACATTATAATTAAAACGCGATGTAGAACGAAGTAACATTAAAAGCGTTGATCACATAAAACTTCTACCATCGAGTCATATATCAAAAGAATATGACAAGAAAATATATCAAATGAATCCTAATTTGTTACGAACAAATTATGAAACTTCGATCGTAATTATGTAATGCATTTTTTATATCAATTTATTATTATAATTAAAATGGGTTTTTTTAAAGTACAGAAACATGAATTTTCTGATATCGCAAACACATCATCCGATGAAAGACGACAAATTAGAGAGCAAGATGAAAGGAAGCGCTTAAAAGCTGAAGGCGTAAGACAATGATTGGATTTTAGATAAAAAAAAAAACTTGATTGCCGTATAAGTGTAGATGTGAAGTAAAACTGTTCTTAACTCTGCGAATTCTCTCCAAATTCCAACGTATTACACAGTTTGTGCTACCTTGCAGTAGGCACCTCCTTGTCGAGCTGTCCGCGATTTCAACTCTAAACTAGTAAGTAAGCTTAACACACAGATACAAAAATATACACACGTATATATATATATATATACCGTAGACTGCACAGTTTGTCCGGACTTGGGTCGAGAGTAACTTTTAGACTAATGGAATTAGCGGACCCTTCACCAAGACGAAGACGTTCATCGCCGATCCCACAAGGATAAAGTAGCAGGTGGATAGATGCTTCGTAACAACCCTCTTCGAAGCGACTCCCTTGTAGGGTCTTCTCCTTAACCGCAATCGTCACAGATTTGCGCTTACTCACGCGCTGCCTTTCCCTTCTATACTAGATCGAAAACTAGTGTCTACGTATAAAATATTCAGGTGCTTGTTGCAGAAATAGCGTATTTGTTCTCGAGGGCTTCTATCTCGGTCACTTCCTGTTACGACAATATTCATCGCCGTATTTTTCTCGTAAATCTGTCGGTCTATTATTCCACTCTTAATTGCGTAATTTTATCGTGGCAAGTATAGAGAGACTCTCCCAAACTCCTCTTGGCATCTTTTTCTTTCTTCCTTAACTATATATTATTCTAGTCTCCTATACCTTTACGAAGATACAATAGAATTATCAATAGAAACCGCACTGGGAGTACTTGAATTTCGAAAGGGTCTGTGAAAAATGGAAAGATACTCCAAAACTGACGTATTTCTGCTTCCGTGCTTCTCGTTCAATTTTCAAACCCCTCTATGTCGTATTATTCTACCGAGTGTCCAGGGAAACAAAAAGGAAAAAAAAAGATATAGAAAAGGAAATGAGGTAGCTGTTCGGATGTAAGAGATTTGGGAAGACGAGCATGACATCTCGTGTAAGGTTCGAGAAAACTTAAATAATTCATCGTGCCCACCGTGAATACGACCGACCCTCACTGTCCGTATTCCACTCGAGATAACTCCTCTGTCTATGTATATATATAGATGTATATATATATATGTGTGTGTGTGTGTGTGTGTGAGTGTATCTCTCTTTATGGCTGGGAGTAAAGTAGCGAGAGGGTTGCTGGGGATCGAGAAGTCCCAGACCAAAAAACGAGCCCCCCGTGAACGCTCTCTTCTTTCAGTGGTATACTAGTTCTTCGGTCAGATGGCTAGTTGGGATCTCGCAGTATATATACATACGTATAAGGATGGAAAAGAAAGAAAGAAAGAGCAAAGGGAAAAGGCAGTTTTCATTTATTTTCTCTCGTTGGTCTTTTCCGAGAGTCAGTACGGTCCACCGAGAGTCACGCACGTGTGTGGCATATTGAGATGAGGGTACTACATGCCGTGGCACGGTGCTATACGAGGATATATAAGAGCGTCGCTGGACCAGAAGAATCATCCCCTCGGGATCATTTCGCAACCTGTTTATCTCTCTTCATTCTACCATATCTCTTTACCCCACTCGGAATTTCTGAATCCGTGACAGCCGAATAATTGAGAGACTTTCCAAGCTTTTTTCGTTATATGTATTTTTTTTTTTTTTTTTTAATATCATATCTACATTTTTATTACGACAACGCTATATTAATCTCGAAATAAATATATTCGGTCAAATGCATTTCACTCGATTTTTATTGCTCAATATTTTCATGAATACAGCACGCAGTTTATAATTGACTTGAAGAAAAAATCGATTGAATAAATTCTTTAGTTGTATCCTTTTGTTCTGCTATGCTATGTATTATCGATCACTCACCAACTTCATTGATAAATAATAAGGTTTTTTTGTAAATTGAACTCACCTGAAACAAAAAAAAATATCAATTATTATTATGAGACACCATTTTTATCGATTATTGCTATAAATACTACTGGCATAATACGGCAGTAGTACAAGTACTGTAAGACATGTATAGCACAATAATAAATGTAAAACACGCATATAAAACGAAAAATAGGATAACCGAAAGAGGAAAAGAGTTAAAAAATGAAGTAAAAGGAAGTACTGATTAAAAAGTATTTTAATCAAATATTATTTTGCCATAAAAAAATTATTTTTAATTGCACTGATGAGATAAAATTGGAGGAATTAAATTAATATACATAGAAGCACCTAATAAAAATTAGAGTTAAATGAAAAATGTTGTATCCTCTTGATAGGAAAGTGAGACACGATTTTTTTCTCAAAAGTTTTTGGGTATGGCAGTACTAGAAGAGTTCCAGCCAATTTATAAATAATTGGACTAATTTATATGATAAGAGCCGATATTAAAAAAAAAAGTATAAAACGATAGTCCTTGTGCTCTTTTTCAAATTGAATATTTTTGTTAAATCTTCGTTGACAGTTTTTGGGATGAGCCAAGTATACGTAAGAAGGTCGAGGATCTGTCGGTCCCTCGTCTCAGGTGATGGACGAAAGAAACGACGTCGCAGTGGGAGGCGAAAGACTTGGAAGAAATGAAATGAAAAAGACGAGAGAAGAAAATCATCCCTCGAAGCAATTATTTTAGTAAGGCTGCATCATTTATTTTCCGAGCAAGTCAAATTAAAAATACACACACACATACTAACAAGCTGCTAGTGTGACACTAACATCAAATATGCTATCTATTACATCACCATCTTCTCAATTTTTTATCTACTCTTTATCGTTACTTAATGCGTAAATTGTCGAGAGG
This sequence comes from Mesochorus sp. PSUC_FEM 10030011, assembly GCA_018906735.1. Lineage (NCBI taxonomy): Eukaryota > Metazoa > Arthropoda > Insecta > Hymenoptera > Ichneumonidae > Mesochorus > Mesochorus sp. PSUC_FEM 10030011. Next base: position 2,732 of record JABMBV010004566.1, on the reverse strand, counting down.
AAAAGTGAGGTGGAATTAGATATGAACATAGAGACGTATAAGATAAACACAAATCTAACGAAATCAGCAAATCGTCAACACTGAGAAAAAAAGAATGATTGAAATCTATGAAAAATATTTGGTTAACATAAATTTTGTTGATTTTATTTCACATTTGTTGATATAATCTGAGATTTTAATTTGTCAGCCTAATATCAGCCTAAAAGTTAATTACACTCCCCAACAATTGGTCGATGTCACTGTGTATGTCCTGACCTAATGTCTAGACACCTGAAATAGCGAAAGAAAAAATACTTCGATATTTCACTATCTCAATGCGAAAAGTGAGAGTTAATTTGCCCAACATCAATAATTCTCAATATAAACAAAACCGAAAACGTAAATAGTTCAAACGATAAAATTCATCGGAGTGAAACTAGGGCGTGTAGCGTTATCGGCGATTATTTGTCCAAGACTAGGGATAAGTCCTAAACAAATGATTAGTAAAACGTGAGTTTGACGGGAGAACTTTACGTACATGCTGTACCGTTTCAAGTTGAGCCTGTATTAGTATAAGGCTAATGCATTTGTATAAGAAGTTCTCCACACCTCGTTCTAGCCTTAGGAGGGAGGTATTAGATATTTCCTAAAATAGCGTTTGCCTTTGGACACGATGGCTTTCTCACGCGAATTATGTATAGCAATGGAATGGAGAAGCCGATTAGCGTTGAAAGCCGATGATTTCCTACAGTTTCCTGTAGCTTTAAAGCTCGGCTATTCCATCTCTTTCTTTTTCTTGCTCCCTATTTCATTGACCATTTTCACTTTGGTGTTACGTCGTCAATCAACCATTCTATGATGTATAGAACTGTGAAGCTCTCGCAGAACTCCGTAATGAGTAGAGTTCACTTACGAGTGTATATATACGGATGCAGTATATGTGTATATGATATACATAAACGGACGAGAAGCGAGTGCTTGCGTGAGAAATCTCTCTCCCTCCCTCTCCCTCTCTCTCTCCTTCTCTCCTTTCTCTCTCTTTCTCTCCTTTCTCTCTCTTTCTCTCTCTCTCTCTCTCTTTCTTTGTATAGTTGTATGTTGAACGAGCCTCTGCACCACTACAGCACACTATAGCACACCTTCGTAAGCACTTTTAGGACGCGAACCGTCTCGATTAGCATAGAGATTGAGTCGCAGCTGTTTATGCAAATGTATCGAGCAGCGTGATGCTATGGGAGGATAGCAGCAGCGTTGCACACGCTTCTGTAGGTGCCGCTACTACATAGCTGCTGTTGATGCTGGAGCTGCAGCCATGGTTGCTCGGAATAGCTTCTTATCATTGTCTCCTTAGCAACGACGCCGTCAACGTCGAGCTGACAGTCCCGTGTGCTGCTCCTGCTCGCCCAACTCTCTGACTCCAACTCATGAATTTTCGGTACCTGCGCACCCTACCAACTCTGAGAGAGAGAGAGAGAGAGACCGAGAGAGAGGAGAGAGAGAAGAGAAGTTTCATATCCAGTTTGACATGCTCTTCATCGCGATACGTGTTGCAATATGAGGCCGAGAGAACGAAAACATATTCAACTAGGCGGATTGGATGCAATTCATCTCACGAGTGTCATTCAGACGCGATACGCTCAGTACATTTTTATTATTATTGACAATTAATCGTAAAAAAAAAAATAGGACACAATGAAAATTTTTCTTCTACAAATAATATTGTTTTTACAAATATTCGATAGGATTATAAATGAGATATATTCTTCTTACAGTAATAACTCTTGAATGAAAATTTGTGCAAGTATATAAGAAGAATATACGTTTAGCATACAAATTCTTCACCTTGGGATTCGAGTGTACATATACGACTTCTCGAGTACTTTTGAGAAATATTCATTCGACAGTGGATATATATACAGATAGACACACTTTATGGGGGAAAAAAAATGAAAAATAAATGCTATGCGAAGGGAGAGTGCACACGGGAATTATTAAATCTCTCCAACTGTGCGTTTATGCACACACACACACATACACACATACACAGTCGAGAATTCTATCTAGAGAAATTGCGATTTCACGCCGATATTTTAAAATTCAGAGTGGCGCCAAACGAGAGAGGACCGATACGTTCGTTGGAGCGTTATCGAAGATACGGACAGAAATGTAGAGTGAGAGTGAGAGAGAGAGAGAGTGAGTGAGTAAGTGAGAGAGAGCGAGAGGACTAAAAGTTATGAGCGATATATGCAAATATCCGCCAGCATATAGAGGTATGTTATCCCGCAATCCCCCGTTATATCGATCTATACCGATATTCCGGTTGTGCATTTGCACCCCCCCTGCAACATACGTATAAAATACACACACACACATATCTATATAAATATATATGTGTGTATCTATATACATGGAACATAGATTATCGTTCAATGTATTTAGAGGCAGAGGGTAAAGTGGGAATGAAAGTATGGAATGGGTCCATAATATAGGTATGATACAAAATATCAGAGTGCAGTCGAGTATGACGAGAGGTTTCTCTCTCGCAAGCATGGCTCTCGAGTGCAACTCGGCCAAAACGATGACGCAAGATGACCCGGTCCGCTTAATGAATTGGCTTATCGGAATTATATACGAATCGCCAATAATCAATTATCTCTCGAGTGAAAGCAGCCACGATGCCATGGAGATTACCCTCGAACAGTATCGCTCTGTATATACAAACATTTACAATATAAGTATATATATAGACATAT
>JABMBV010004555.1:0-10826 GCA_018906735.1 Mesochorus sp. PSUC_FEM 10030011 | reverse complement strand
TAAGTATATATATAGTTTACGTACAAGAATTTCTCAATGTTTTCTCGGTTCTACTACGAGTTATCGTAATTCAGAACGGTTTCGCAGGCGAACCAGAAGCGAAACATAGAACGCGACGTAACGCGCGAGGAACAAGAAGAAAACTCGTGAAGCTGGACTGAAAGCTAGTTTTATTCACGAGCGGTATATATCCTTCGTTTATACTTCCATTGCGTTTCTTCGTCCTTATACCCCCTCCGCCTACTTCTCTTCTCTCACATCCCTTCATCTTTGGCTGTACTAACGGCTAGTTCTTCCGAACACCTGCCTCGCATAATTCCTGGCCTAACTGTGTGTATATATATACCCGAGAATTTGGAACCGAAATAAGGGGGAATTGGTTTGTTGTTATGGTACCTTCGACGAAAGATTCGGAAGACGAGAGGCAACGCACGCGATCGAAATTATCCCAAGGACTTCGCAGCTCTTTCTCCCTCCTTCTCTCTCTATATTCCTTTTTTTCTTTGGGCCCTGGACCAATATGAAGGCGTCTCGAGTATAGTTGACGAGCCGATAGGATTTTAGTTCACGATACCAAAGAATACGCCGTGAGCGCTTTTAATTTTGTACGACCTTGTCTAGAGATACAGTCTGAGAAAGCGAAGGAGAGGGAAGAAGAGAGAATTAGTCAAATTTCTCACGTGTTCACACCTTCTTTCACACTTATAAAGTTTGCCTGAAGTCATTTACGAAATTCGAAAATAAACTCACCGATAATTGCGTAGGATAATTCAAAAAATAATGTATTCATTTCGGAAGGAATCGACATTTTAACAATTGTTTTATTGATAATTGAGATTTATTCTATCTTGTAATGAAATCAGCTACTTCATAGTTTTAACATTACTTTGGATCAGTTGATGTTTGTTTCATTGATTGACCTATTATACGTATCACGACAATTTTATTTCCTCATCCATACTGATCTTGTTTGGATTTGTTTAGTCTTGTTTGGTAAAGACTCTTCGCATTGAGTAATCTCGAAAGCCTGACCCAGAAGGATATCACCGACAATTTTAGGACAACATTCAAATAGTGATCCCGTTTCATATCTGTTGCACCTGGAGCATATATAAGTTCGATGAATTCCTTTGCCTCTATACCTTTTTTTCTCTCCCTCTTTCTCTCTCTCTCTCTCCTTCTTGCATGTCCGGGGCTGTATTCAAATGAAGAACCCGAAGCCCGCAAAGTCCACCCTTTTTTATTTCGCGAAGGAAGACCAATTTAAAACTCGTTTCGTCGAGTATAGCAGACTTCGCTACAACACTCGACAGTCGTGCGTCTCGTAGGGCGTGCCTTTGAGGAAACTTTTCATGGCCTGGCCCCCATCTGCTGATTCTTGCCAGGAATCGTCGTATTCTTCTTCATCTTCTTCCTCTCTGGCTCGACACGAAAGCTGAGGATGTAAGAACGCGAAAAAGAAAAGGAATTGAGGATATAATAGTGTGTTACGAAGATTTTTCGAAACGGTCGGACCATTCCGTGTGGCTCATGTCAGTGATGGGTTTCAGAAAACTTCACAAAAGGAAGACACGCTTCTATATCTTTATCAGAAAGATGAAGAAATGTGGAATGCGGGCACGAGCATAGAGAGAAGATTATCAAAAAAGCATGAAGCATCTTGCTCCGGTACTCATCCCAGAGTGAAAACAAAATTGCTCGGGGTTACCTTGCGGTATATACCAAAGCAACTTTTGATCCTGACTGTACGGATGATTCGTGTGGTAGAGGGTGGGGACTGATGGAAGCGAAAATAAGGAGCCTTCTCGCTGAAGACACGCGGAAAGAGTGTGTTGTTGTGAACGCAACCCCTCTCCCCCTTCCTTCACCTTCCTCCTTTCGGGAACCAACACTCGGGGAATCTTTTCGGACAACCCAGGCCACGTCTGTACCGTGAATGCATCCTCCCGAAGCCCCCGCATCCGGCGTGTAAAGAAGGAGGAAGGTGTATAAGTTTTTTGCTTCGTGGGGAAAAAATAAGAAGCTGTCGAAGCGCCTCGTTCGGAAGAGCTCCCTTTCTTCCCCCTTCCTTTGCCTCTCTCGCTTTCTGCGCAAATCGTAAAATACCAGCGTGAAGATCGATGATCGCGCAAGACTTCTGGAAAAATTCAGTCCGTTACCCTGTAAAATATTCTACCGAGATGAACGAGTTTACTTAAGTATATTCTTATTTATCCAGGACACTAGGAAGATCAATATTATTGTTGTTTTTGTTATTGTTATTATTATTTCAGTCTATAGATAATTGCAGGTTGCAGGATAATAGAGCTTTCGAGGATGGATTCAGGGCTCGAAAGTTTTTGCCCTGAAGAAAGAATGCAGAATGACAAAAAGAAGATCGAAACAATTATTATTTCTCACTCTTCATTTTTTTCAATTATATTTTTGTCAGCGACTGTTACCATTCTCAAGACATTTGTCTAATTTAAAAATCGCAATGAACCCAGAAGAATAAGTGGAAGCATGAAATGCGAAACAGTTATTATATTGAATACTTGCAAGTTATTTATCATCGATAAGTTTGTTTTTTTTTTCAGTTGAAAGTATTTTTGGGATTTTCATTATCTATATTATTACAAAAAAAATTTAGACATACTTCGGCAAATATTCAAGGTAGAAATCAAACTAATTTTTGAGAGCCTGGTAAAAGAGAATTCAAACGACTTTTGGAGTAGACAATTGCGTGAACGGATGACGTGGAGAGATTCTTGACTTACCTACACTGTTAACTCATTGGAATATCGTGTCACTTCCTCTTTGATCTTTAATACGTGATTGACGTATATGAATGCCGAAGAAAAAGAAAGGAACGATGGCTTATAAAATGAGAGTGACAAGAGCGAAATGAAAGGTGATATCTGCGAGTGCATACACGTCCAACTTTGGTGTTTCTCCCTCGGCTACACTGACTGACTCTTTCTCATTCTCTCTCTCTCTCTCTCTCTCCCCCCTAAGACTTCTCTCGTCCTTATACTTGATTTTGTCCCCGCAGGATACATAGCCATTGGCTCGTGTGTAGTGAACTATCATCAAATACCCTGTACACATTACTGCCTTGAGGCTGAGCAGTTTCTTATGGCCGTTGATGTTCGGAGATCTTTCGGAGTGTCCGTTCCAATGTTCAGCATCGATGATGTCGACACCGATGATGACCGGTCCAGTCAGAGCTCGATATGCGCCGTATCCTGTCATCACAACGCGTATATGCGAGTGTGTGCATCTTCGCTTCTCCATCTTCTTCTTCTTCTGCTTCTTCATCGCCCTTTTTTCTTTTGTAATTTTTTTTGCTGCTCCACTGCTCCCTTAGCTTCTCAATATCCTTACATTGTAACGAAAGAGTATATACACCCACAGACGTTATTTATCCTGTTGGAGGCTCCATAAGTGCAACCTTGGTATAAGATGAAAGCTTATCGATCGACTTTTTCGATCTCGAGTTCTATCGCGACTTATATGAATAAGAGAAGCCAAGAAGATTCCCAGACGATAAAAAATAATACGCTACGGGCTCGTGTCACAGGACTTTTTTGACTCGATCTAGTCTTGTTGAAGTTCTATTTGTTCACATGTGTTGTTTCTATAATGTCAGATTGATTCACGCATAATCGAAACAAAATTTCATGACGGATTTTTAATTTTCTTCTCATTCTTCTATCTCAAACTTCTCATAAAAGCTCAACGAATTCTACAAAATTTCTTCTGACGTTTCATCTTGCCAGAAATCCAAGAATCGACCCCCATCCTCCCTCCTCAAGTTCGAGTAGCTCCTTACATGCTGCAATTTCCTAACTAGCGGACTCCACTTGCTTTTGCACACCAACTGACAGTGGGCATGTTAAACTCGGACGAAAGTCCGAGGGCTTTTGCGCGGTCTTTGTGTTTGCACAGGCTGGTAAAAGGGGGAGAGGGAGAGTCTTCTCTCTTTTATACAAGAGAACGAATCTCTCGGTAAGTTTATTTACGGTCGAACTGAGACAATGCACTTGCATTCGTCTGTCCGCCGGTCTTACGAGTCTCCAGAAGTCGTGAAGGAAGAGAGCACAAAATGTGTTAAGACTTTGCTGCATCTCTCTCTCTCTCTCTTTCTCTCTTTTTCTCTTTCATTCTGTCTGTCTTTATATTCGAACAAGAATAAAGTGCGTGCAGTACTTTATATATACAAAGAATGAAGAAAGAATGTAATATATAGTAACGCGGAGTAGCAAGCTTGCGGGACGTTCTTTGCTCTTTTAACGGTGCTACTTTTCTGGGTACAGGTAGGCGCAGATATACCTCCTACTCTCTTATACATAAATTTATATACGTATATATATATATACACACACATATGCTCCGATCGAGCACGCATTCCCTCTCGTGCAGTTTGCAACTCTCATCGACTACTTTCACTGAAATGCGTGAGTCCACGTATTCGTCATGCATATGTGCGTGTATGCGTATATACAACATTTATATATTTAGCCGCAGAAGTTGAGTAGAAATGTATGTGTGCGCTAAAACGTGCGACGACAGACGATGAAGAAAAAGCGAAATCACTCGCCATCGCCCTAAAGCGACTTTCGCCCCTTCGCTTCTGTAAAAAAAAAAATAAATCAAGAATGTTCGAACGCTTCGATAAATGTATAAACAATAAAAGATCCTTTGAATATAATCTTAAATATCAAACATTCGAAATAAAATATCAAATCGAATTCTCAAAATATAATTTTTATGGAAAAATTAATTGAAATGTATAGCAATATTAATAATTATAGTGATTCGTACAAACCGAATTTTCATTTGAAATTGTTTAATTATTTTAATTATATTTCGAGTACACGTATATATATCTAAAGATTATTTCGAGTCAAATGATCTGTTCCAATTTCGCGCGTACGACCGCGCATATATTCCCCGCTTAGAGTATATACATACACATTAGGATTAAAAAAAAAAGAAAAACCTGCATTGTCGGTAGAATAATGAGAGAAAACTGATGATCGATCTTTCGTCCTAAATACAAAACGAGTCCACAATGCTCCTTACGTGCGCACACGCTCAGCCGCAATATCGAGGTGCGTGAAACTCGTGTACGTGCGCGCTCAAGTGTGCGAGTCCTTTACACGGCCTTCTCGGGCCGTGGCAAACGGAACGGAACCGCGCGACCACGCAAATACTCTTGGCGTGTGTGCAAGATCGCGCGCGCGGGGATCCTAGAAATCGATAGAGCGGAACGGAGTCCCTGCGGCCTTCTCTCACTCTCTTCTCGATCTGTTAGACAGAGAAAGAACGAAATAGAGAAAGAGCTGCGGCTATAGTATATACGCACGACAATACTATCCTACGCTCTTTTACCATAAGTAGCCGATATGGCACATATCCTAAACAATATCTAACATAAAATTGTATGCGATGTATAACAGTAATGGGAACTTCATGTCAGACAGATTCAAGATAGCCTTTGTAGAACCCCATAAGGAATTCGCAAGTTTAAATATAATCATCAAACTTTCTTTTATAGACTAGGAATTTTGTAAATTACATTATTAAAAAAAAAAAAAAAAAACTCAGCTCGCTACTGGTTTCTATCTCAACATTTATCTCTTTTGATATTCTAGACAATAAAACTTATCGCAACTGAGAATTGAGAACAAATAAATAAGATGAAATTATAATTAAATTAAAAATTAATCAATTCAATTATATATATTCGTTCTAATTTTCTTGAACTTTTGATATTTGTTATGCGGTCTCATATCCCTTAAAATTTATTACAGTTTTCTACTCGCATGTATAATTTTCTCGCCCTTTCCCTCTCCCGGCTGCAAAGCTCTCGTTGCTTTTGCGGACGCAAGGGTTCTCGACTATATAGAGATATACCGCGCGAGCAGTAAAAATAGCTGGGGGGAAGAGGAAGACGCTGCAAGAAATACGCTTCTCATTCCCCGTAATCGTGCGCATATTGTTAGAAAAGCCTCACGACTGTGCATCCAAGAAACGACACGGAGATGCCGGGCGTTATGAAAGAGGGGATTAGTCATGCAATTTTTAAAAGGGTTGATTGAAAAATCTCAAATAAAATTCAAAGCAAATTGATACTGGAAAGTATTTACAAAATTTTTAAATGAAAATGATTGTACGTGTATTAAAAGATTGAAAAATCAACGTATTCATTTTTTAGCCTTTATCAGAGTGAGGAATATTATTGTTGAAAAATAAAATGCTTTTGTTTTGTAAGGCAAGGTATACATTCGAAAAATTCAGAATGGAATTTTTATTGACATCCGGTACCCGTAGTTAATACGGTACTACAGCCATTTTTAAAGAAAATTGTTGATTCTCTGTGCGAAATATGTGCCCAGTTATTCAAATAAATGGCAGAGCCGCGAGTTTACTATTCCTCAGAGCAACTAGTACTACTCTCGTACCGTGACTATAGGCTCATATCCGAGTAAACAAGATAAATAATAGTCGCATGCTCGTTCAAGCCGCACACCGGACAAACGTATACCCGCAACACAGAATACAGCGGAATCGCTCTGGAATATATACACATGGGATTAATTGCAAGATAAAAACGTTCGTGCGAGCGCGCGTGTGTATGTGAGTCTCGCGATAAACGCGATGGAAGGGATATTATTGCAGAATTCCGTCGTTGCTAAAAGATTCGCGTGGCTCGGGAATAAGCGTATTTCCAACGTGTGCACGATTATATTCCCAAGATCGTTTCAAGATCTCCATCTCACTTTCTCTCTCTCTCTCTCTCTGTCTCTCTGTCTCCTTCTTTCTCTTCTAGACGACTCTTTGAGAATCTTTTCCATCTCTCTACTCATCTCTCTTCTCATCTTTTTTTCTCGCTTTATAGTGATGTGATCGTAGAACTCGGATCGGCGCAACTCTATGTGCACACACGTGTATATTTCTATATATGTATACAGAACGTTTCAAAAAAAAAAAACAATGATACGCTCAGAAATGGCTCAAGCCCTAATTGATTTTCCTGTTTTTTTTTTTCAAAAACTCCATACATTTTCTCGATTAATTTTCTTGGCATATTCAATTTTACAATTGCACGCAATCGTGCTAAATGTAACTCAGGAGCTACAAAAATTTCTTTAGCGTTTGCAACAGTTCCTGAATCGCTCTGTATACGATCGTTGAATCGTTCGAGAAACCCAGGCGAGATTTTCGATTCGCGGCGCCCCGAGGCATTAATCGCCTGCCACTACGTTTAACGACGCTTTAACGATACTTTAACGCGGCGTGCTTCCACATAGGCCTTTCTCGATATACTCCGTAGGTACACATACGGTATATATACACATGTGTTCAATCACGTTCTATGCAATTGCACGTGTGGACATTATACACATGTTTATGGCAGGCGGTTCAGACCAAATTGTCAGAATCGTGCTCCTCAATATTTTTCAATCTATTTCTTCATTTTTCTTTAGGGATATATTGTGTGACATTATACAACAATATTCAACAACATTCAGTACTTTTTAACAACTAATTCGGTCTTAGAAATATGTTAAACGATAACACCATACGTATGATACTTTGCTAATTAAAAAAATATGTTTTTTTCGATTTTTTAAATAATTTTTTAGTCCAGCATAGAATGACATGAAATATATGTTTCATATTAAATGTTATTTTATTTTTTTAAATTACTCTTTACAAGTTAAATGCTATGTATTATTACACAAAGTATTTTATAAGATATTCTTCGACAAAAGATTCGAGCGTGGTAGAAATTGAGAAATTAAAAAAATTTCAAGTCAATGAAAAATAAAAAAAAAAATTAGCCAAAGGCTAATCAATTATGTGTTGAATGTCCCATAGATATATTATGCACTGTATAGGAGGCGAGGAGATTCTGAGACGCACGCGATAGACTCAAGAAAACGCCACGGGGGAACCTCCGATGGAATTTTTCATCCGTCACCTTCCATTCCCCCACTCTCTCTCTCTCTCTCTCTCTCTTTCGTTCTTTTCTCACTTTTTCCTCTATTACCAAAGTTCTTTTCCTTTTCTTTTACCTTTCGCATATGTACATATGGAATCGTATACACGCTCGCCGATAACGTGTACGCTAATTGGAACCAAGTAAATCCTACGGCGATATATATCAACGTCACAGCCACTTAATATCTCAACTGGATTAAAGAAAATATTGAAATATTCATCTGCGTGCGTGAAAATACGATTAGCGTTTGAAATTTTATTGATTTTTTTTTTCAATCTGATGATATCATTTTAAAATGATATCATATTAACCATGAAGTCAATGTCATTTGTCTCATTAATAACAATTGTAAAATGATTTTCGTACAATTAAAAACAATTTTCATTTGTCTTATATTTTTGAAATCCATTCAATTTTTAATAAATAAAAATTAAATAGACATTTTGAGGGTTGCGGTTGATCATACACATTTTTTATTAAAAACATTTTTTTAATGCCCTATACAAAATTCATTTTGTACCGAATATCCATAGATTATTCATTGTTAAGTACAAATTTCGACTGAGTGACCCCAATTATATATTCAGATGATGATAAAAGTTATATATTTTCATGACCGATAGTATAATTTTTGTCATTGAAGGAAAGGTGTCTCGGTTAAAGACCTCAGAAAGGGTTAAATTTCATTTTACTCTATCGCCAAGTATAATGTACCGTGTAATCTCTGATGCGTCTTAAAAATCGAAGCTTCGACCCTCCGAGAAAATATGAGTATAAAACGAAGGAAAAAAACAAGGGGGAAAAAACAAAGAAGATGAAGAAGAGCAATAACCCGTTCCTGATCGCGCAATCCCCCGCGTGTGTTATTGATTGATGACCAAAATGGCCGTACCAGCCACTCTCAAAAACACCAGAACCAACAGCCACTCTCGGATATAAGTGATCCATATATATATATATATATTATGATATAGGCATGCTTGGTTCGGCCCTGTAATTACGCTGAGAGTTTGCAGCAGTGAGTTTCGAAGCTGCAGGGGCCCCTTCGAGAAACTTGAAGAAGAAAAGACGAAAAAGTATGTATAAGTTTCTAATCCAGAAGGACGAGGTCCACTCCCCTTTTCGCTTCTGTGATCAAACCGAACGATAAGAAAAAAGCCGCTTACGAGAACATATTTTCTCTTTCTCCCTCCCCCCCTCTCTCTCTCTCTCCCTCTTCTCTTTATCGATATGTGTCAGAATAATTACATATATTATAAAAGTGTACTGTTTTCGTTATAGCAATCTTTGTCCACGACTCATTGTCAATCTTGAATCCTTAATATTTGCTTTAACAATGGTTATAGATAAATCGTAATTTTTCTATAAAATAAAAAAAATGCACAATTATTTTCTCAGCTCTTGAATTAAATATCTTAAACATCAGCATCGAAAATCATTTCAACGAAAATTTCCAAGCCAGTTTAATTTTAATACGTTGAGCTTTACCTTTCTAGGACCTTTCCTTCTTTTTTTGAACGGTTTTAGTAACCCTTTTCTTCGATTTTCTTTCATGAGATAGTGAGAGTGAGAGAAAGAGTGAGAGGAAGGAAGGAAGTAGGAAAAAAGAAGGAGATGTGAATGTATATACGAAAGAACTTTGAAACCGCGATGATTCTTCCGAGGGCCCTATTGAGACGTAGTTACCCTTACTTATCCCGGAGTCGGTTCGTCGACCAACTACAGGGAAGAAAATATCAAGACGTGAGATATATATATATATATGTGTGTATATAGTATATACATATATAGTAATGAGGAAAAATATTTCTCACCGCAGAAAAGAGAAAAGTTGAAACGTTATACGCGACCGTGCAGAAAATAAAAGGCCCCGTGAAGTAGCGAAAGTGCCCGCTGCTGGAGAAGCACGAAGATGAAGAAGGAAGAGAAGTTGAGAGAAACGGGGCGAACGGAACGATGCTGCAATGTTGGCACGTTTATTACGTTTGCTCTTGCCAATCCAACACCCGAAGGCTCATACTTTTCTTCAGTATCGCGAAAGGCAATTTCAGTCTCTCTACCCTCAACTCACCCTGTTTTCCTTGTTTCTAGAGCCTGTTGAAGTCGAAAAAATGTGGCGTAAAATCAATTGAACAAAAAAAGAAAACGTAAATAGATTATTTATCCGGTCGATATTTTTTTCCCCCTCGGATTCTAGCATAATGAGATTGTGAGAGATTCTACCCTGTGGGAGTTTACTCGACCGGAAAATGAGATGATACCATTGGAACAGAAAAAAAAATTAATGATGGTGAAATTGTAAAGAAGTAAAATCAAATAAATTGTATACTGAGATTTTAAAAATTATTCTTAAAAATTTACAAAAAAATTCCTCGATTAAATTTGAAAAAAATCTATTTTTCTTTTAAATAAATTCACTTCTGTCCACTTGTTTATTTTTCTTTAATACAATTTTTTAAATAACAAATAGTATTCATATCTAATTTCATTAGTCACAGTTATAAAAAATATAATAGTTTTTAATCGAATCATACAAAAAAAAAGTTCCAATCGATATCAAAGTCTATAAGTGAGACGTCAACGTTCTCGGTGTCTTGTTTGGTGTCGTCGACCTCATCGACCAGCCAACTACCCTATCGAGACACGGGAAGAAAAAAAGCCTCTCTTTCTGAGCACTAATGCGATTCCCTTAATTAGCTTATAGAGGCGAAGACCACGATTGGCCTCTAAATGGATTAACTACTGAGAACAAGTGACTATGACAAAGAAAGAAAAAAAAATATATATATAAAAAGCATATATACAAATAAGTACAAATAAAGTATAAAATGCTCCA
>JABMBV010004544.1:0-19515 GCA_018906735.1 Mesochorus sp. PSUC_FEM 10030011 | reverse complement strand
GTTTATTTCAAATTGTTTATTATTACTTTATTATATTTTTAATTTGCTATTTAAAAAAAAATATATTAATTTGTCCAATCATTTTTCTTTACATTTTCCAAGCTTCTTTCAGATTGTTTATTAAATTTTTCAAAGTTATCCCACTAAGCATGACCCCTTAATGTAAAATGATTGTGGTAGAGGTGAGTAACTTGTCCATTAGATTCAATGCATACATACGGAAAGAGGTAGATAAAGAAAAGACGGAAAAGAGTGGGAGAAAGAGAAAGAGAGAGAATGAGCAGCTTATGGGCAATATTTGTCACAGTCTTATCTTGTGGCACGCATCACAAGCGAGACACTCTGAGTTAAACACTATGCCTCGTAATCGTACCTTTATTATCTTGTTAAATGTGCAAGATAACGGTGCGACAATGAGGCACACGAAAGCGTAAATTGTTTGAAAAAAAAAGGATGAAGAAACGAAAAAATTATCGCGCCATGATAGCGTAAAATTATAATGTGAGATATGCAATACGTTAATAATAACTTATTCGACGACTATTTCATAATCCAACAGCGTAATTAACATTTTTTTAGAATAGTTACTTTGTATATCGACTAATGATATCTTGCTAATATTTGAATAGTCGATATTTTGTAAAATAGTTCGACTATTCCATCATTCCTTTTTTTCCAACTTTACGCGGTTTTTTTTTTTTTTTTAATATCGATGAATGAAGAAAATAGTTTTTTTTTTATCAATTTGTAAAACGATTTACGATATGCATAGTATGTTACGACGAAACAATCGAGTCGAGAAGAAAGCAGCAGGAAGATTGAAAGAAATAGAAAGAGAGAGAAAGAGAGGGAGAGAAATAAAAAAAGATCGAATCGTAAAATTAATTCATCGAGCACTTGTGCGTCTTAGAATTTCGTCGGTTCTAAAGCTCCCGGTTTCATACAACGCTTCGTTGGCAGCATGGATCGCGCAACGGATCGCTTCCATTGATTATGAGGCAGTAAGGCAAGAGGTGTGCGCTTTCGCGAGTTCTAAAGTGCGAAAGAGAGAAAGTGGGAGATGGGGAGTTAAAGAGAAAGAGAGAGAGAGAGAGAGAGAGAGATCTTTGTTAATGGCTGACGAAGGCATTTATCGCGTCAATGGACCCCCGGCTATTCTACCCTCCCTCCCCCGGGCTGTTCACGTGTGTGAACGGCAGTCGCGGCGCATGCTATTACTCGACAGTATAAATATCTCGACGTCATTTCTCTCTTTCCCCTTTTCCTCTGGGTTTGCCTTAATTTATGAGAATTATTAAGTATAATCCTCGAAATAAACCAAGCAATAAAAATGAATGTATCGAAGATTAACGTATTCATTACCAAATCGTTAATTAATAAAAAAAAATCTTCGAAATAGTAGACAATATAATTTCAATACTTTATGGCAAGCGAATCCATTAAATTCTATAGATTATTATAATGTTATTGTTTCGTCTGGATATATATTAATAAAAAAATGTTTATAATATGGGGGAGCGATTTGACGAAGTAGCAAAAAAAAAGATTGAATGCATAACGTGTTCCAATGTACACTTTTTTTATTTTGCAATTCATGATTTACGAGGTAACGTTGGTAAAAGAGGATATCTGACAGAGAGAGAATCAAGTATCGGGTGTCGAGGAAGGGGATGAAGTAACTCGAGAAAGAAACGTCAGAGCAAAAAGTTTGTTTCTTTCTTTTTTCGTTATTTTTTTTTCTTCTCTCGTTATAGAAGGGTAGAATTCTTGCTTTCGAACTGTTGGCGGGAGTTGGTATGAGTCTGTTTATTCACGACGACCACACAACGACTCTGTATATGCCCTCTGGCAACCATGTAATTCTCTCCGGTAATAAAACTCACGACTCACTAGTGTAATACCAGCTAAATTATCCGCAACGAGATGCGGGAGACCGCCACGTGCAACTACGCACACTTTGACCTCTCGCAGCATGCTGCTCATACACCGAAATGTACACACACATACACACACTTGTTTCTGGAAAACTAAACTTATATCTATACCGAGGCAACAGCGTGTTCGAGACTGAAACAGAGTCACGCCAGGCGTTTTCTCGTCGTCGTCGTTGTCGTTAACATGGAACGGTTAATCTTTCTCATCCCAAATTTAATCCATGGAAAAATGATCTCTTATGTCCTAGTGATAAAAAACATATATAATCAACAAACTTACAAATTAATTTTTTTATTTTTACGAAATTTGCTCGAGAAGCTTCTATAATTTTTCGAATATATTGAAAATACATAATATGAATTACTCATATGCATTATACTATTCATCAAATTCCTAACGATTACAAATATCGAAATAAATAAATGAATTTATATGTGTGTATATACATCTATTGGAAATATGATGAATAGCTTTTTTTTTATGAGAAAGCCATTCGTTCTGATATACTTCAGCTAACTTGAGTGCGGAGAGTGGATATTTTGATAATATTCGAATAAGCCGATACAGAGAGCTGTCGAAGAAATTTATTTTCATCGCTGAGCTCTCGCTCCCCCAGAGTTCGAGCGAGACATTTTAATCCCTCCCCAAGAGTTGGGAGCAGCGAGAAGGGACGAGGTCTTGAATTTCCATTCTCAATTCCACGCTCACAGGCGTGTGCATCAGCCACCGGCTGCAGGGCCGTCGAAGATCGAAGTTTCCTGGAGAAATAGAGAGATATTTGGCAGAGAGCGAGAGAGAAAGAGAAGAGAAAGAGAGAGGAAGAGAGAATAAGGCATAGACAGTTCGACGAGAGCGTGTGTGCGGAAGGTAGATATGAAATTACGGATAGGAGAGATTCAATTAAATCAAACTTCGTAGCGTGATTTCCCTTTAATCGGTACGATAGGAGGAATGGGGTGATGTGAAGCTTGAAACTCGAATCTTCTGCGATTCCCGTGTGCACATCCCGAGGCTGTCCGATCTATAATAACGCCGTAAGGAAACGATTGTTCCGGGATTAGCGTGGCCTTCCTCGCTCTTGATTGGAACTCGACGCTTTATCATATATATATGCGCTATATATTGCCTTACTAAGGCTACATCGTACTGGTAAGATGACTGTATCTGTACCATAACCTAAGCCCACGCCGAGCCTTTTATCCCTTGAGAATACTTTACGACACTTAAAAGACTCTATCACCTTCCAATTTTCACGAAACACGATTACATCTTTTGTGATTTTCATCCCATTTTCTCATTATCGACTTTTAACTAGATTCAATGACACCTTATAGTTCAATCTCGCGTCTAACTTGATGATCATCCATTTGTACGATAAATGACACTGATTCGTTTTCAAAGGATTCAGTAAAATATACGATAATTTTTAGATAACATCAAGTTCGAACATGAATTTGAACCGGAGGCTTTAATTATCGACCATAAAATCGAACTAGAAATTTAATCCCATACTCCACAGATATTTAACCTGATAATCAAGCTCCAGTTTGAACTTGAGATTAAACACAATATCGAGTTTATATTGCTTCTGAATAAAAGAATATAAGAAGTAAAAACCTTGTCATTCTGTATAAGGCTGTATAACTCAAGTTTCAAGGATTTCCAACCAATATAATTCTCAGTGGCAATATTCAGATATTGCTACAAGAAAAACGTGAAGTGAGTGAGAAGAAAGTGAGTCAAGGAAGAAGTTATAATTTTACAGTGTGTTACTTTTTCGGATACTACCTGTCATGATATTTCCTCTCGCTTCCCCACTTGGAAAAGTCACCACGTGAGACTGTTGCAAGAGAGTCTTCACAGGAGCCCGATCGAAAAGTCGATTGTATCGAGCGCGAGACGGCAGAGAAATATCGCAGTGTGTCGTTGAAGGCAAAAAGTCAAGCCGGAGGGAGAGAGAGAGAGAGAGAGAGAGACAAAAAATCTTTCGAGCGAAGTGCCAAGGGACAGAAATAGTCCAGGCATCACGAAATAAATCCAATTAACTCGAAGGTGCGGGTGAAAACAAATAAATCGAAGTATCACACCAAAACATTGTGAGGGCTCTCTTGCTCTCGCCATCGTTAAGTATTATAAGAATGAGACTGCTGCTACTGGTGCTTGAATCTGGCTGGCTACTATCACCGAGAGTCAGAGGATCTCGGAGAGAATAAAGAGTGAGAAAAGAATGGTGGGAAAAAAAGGATAGAGAAGGAATAAAAAGAAGAAAAAAGGGAGGGTATAAGGTAGGAAGATCGAGAACAATGTTTGCGTTTCGATATCGAATAAAAACGTCGATTTCTTTACCCATTTCCTTTTTTTTTTAACTATTCAACAAAAGAACAATCGTATCGAGATATCTATGGTGAAATAATTGCGAAAGAGTCAGGCACACATTTCGAGAAAAGTATAGAGGCCCCAAAAAAGATTGAGAAACAGAAAAGGGCGAGGTAAGAGCGGTACATAAAAGTAGAAAGGATTCGTTCTACTAGAATATTAGGCAAGTTCGTTGGCAGGAGTGCCAAATATGATTTCCTGTTTCCCCCGTTCCTCTCTTTCCAGTCTTCTCCATTCTCCCCTGCTCTTCTTTCTCTCGGAACGTCTGTGACCCCCGATGACTTTCGATCGTTTTCTCTCTCCCCTGTTCCTCCGCTTTAAGCGACAAGGCTACGAATTAAGAAGATGAGAAAATGGATAGTTCCTCGCTTCGAACCCCCTCTTATGCATTACCGTGACTTTGTCAATCCTTAAGTTGAAGAGGGTGAAAACGAGACAGGACCTCGTAAGATTTTACATTTCTTGTAATTTCTTTGGTTTCCCTACGTGAATTTATATCGTTTTTCAAGACCCAGCAATTCTTTTTTTTTTTGGTTGTTTTATTCGTGGTTTTATCGATGGACTTTAGTCATCGTTATTTTGTTTTCTTCTCCATCGTAACATCATTTGATCATGCGTATTGAGTCGTTACTATTGTGAATTTTCACTTGTATATACACATATATCAGAGTCCGAGACAATTGAGTGCATATAACTGAATTAGTTAAGAAATTTTTTATGGATAGTTAATTAATAGCAGAGCCATGTCAATAAAAATAATTTGCAAATAATTTGTTAAAAAAGTTCTAAATGAAAAAGGTGTGCATTGAAGTGTTCTTCAAATAACCTGATTGCCCTCGGACGCGGAGCTTTCTTAATTGAATTCACAGACAATCACGAGATTCGAGGTCTCGAGTGCTTATAGCAGCAATCGCATTTCATGCTATTGGAATTCAAGTACGCCCAGAGAAAGATTTAAATTAAAAAAAAAAAAAAAAAAAATCAAAACGTAGAAACTATTCTATATCGAACGGCGCTTGTGAAGGTATGCGGCTAATGTCGGCAAGCTTCCGGGATATTAACTCGCGACCGAATGTTAACAGCATTGTGCTATCCCTAAAATCGTATTCCTCTCTATACACCGATAGTTCGTGAGTTTGGCACAAAACGAGATGGAGAAGGGGAGCAGATGCTCACTCAAGAATTTCACGGACGTTAGAATCTCCAAATTAAACTATCATTCCGTCGTTGATGCGAGATCTATTCAATCGACACTTGCTATAACAAATTACGTGGATTCTGCTTTTGCGCGTTTAGCATTAGATATTCGAATACAATTGTTCATTGTTGCATTCTTAGATATTCACGCTGAGACAAAAGGGCGAAGTGATCGAACTGTAGAAACGAAAAAATATCCAATAAACTGAGACGACATAGAGGATATAAAATGAAAATCATTAAAAGGAGGACAAAGAAATATAGCAGGTTAAAAATTCAAAAAAATAAGTGTAAAAAAATGGTTATGAAAGATATAAAATTCCGATTGAAGTTTCCAGATATAAAATTTCAAATTTTTGTTCGATCTTCATAAAACACCACTATTTTTACTGTCATGAAATACTAGTAGGAAGAAGCTCGATAAAATGCTAATGGCAAATTCTAATATTGAAAAATATTCGGTTTCAACAGAATCGGAAGGTTTCAACAGGTCGATATGTAACTCTGGAAAATCTTTTCTTGAATGCTAGTAGAGAACACATTCAGTTTTACATGTGGTTCTGAATAGTTTCCATCAGAGCCAACCCTGATCACATCCTCAATGGTGCCTCCCGATATAATACTACAAAAATTTGTATCCAGGCTCGTATAGCTGGGAACCAAAGCATTTTGCCATTCCATTTACCTCCCCTTATTTTCAGCATCCAACTGCATCTCGCCATCTATGAGAAGAGAGGCTGCGAGTGCAATTCCAGTCACGTATCTCTCTGGGATTAGGTTTTGTTTCCGCAGAAGCGAAGCGGAAAGACGTCTCTGGGTTATCAAGAAAGCACGACAAAGCGCGTGGACAAACCTTCCTCGGGATGCTCGCGTTTTCGTAGACCGAAACACACACAAACACACACATACAAACGCACACATATACAAGAGAGAAGCTTGCAAGACTACTGATGCTCATTCCATTCGGCTATACTCGTTCGCGGTTTTCGGTACACTTGGTCGGATGCATTCCCCTCCTCGGTAGCGAGACTAAGGAATTCGTTGTACTAACTTTTCCTGTTTATTCATTGCAACAACGGAGGGGTTAAGGTGAACGACGATATAAGCCCGTATACGGCGTTTATTCTTCCTCTTCCTTCCTTTCCCTGTTTTTGCTCTTTATCCTATATCCATGTTGTGTTTCCTAGTCATTTAGATAATTATGGGTAGTCAGAGTTTCTTGGAACGATAAAAAAAAAATAGATATGTATTGGTATTATTATATCGAGAGATCAATCGAGAACTAAAAATAGAGAGGGGAAGAAAAACGGTGTGAGAAAGTCAGGGAGAACACGGGGAAACAACAGCGAGCTAGGAGAACTATTTGCGGTGTCTTTTATACCTTGTAATTAAGTCATTTTAAAGTGGCATGAAAGGGGAGAGGAAGAGAAAGAACGGGGAAAGAGCAAGGGAGAAGAGGCGAACGCGAATGAGCCTAGGCAGCCCATCAGAGTTTCGCGCTCTTTCTTTCTCTTCTCTCCACTCCATCTCCCCCTCTTCCGCTTTTGCTCCTCTCTTTTGCTCTCGCTAACCGCTTCCACCGTACAGGATTTATGCGAGGCAGTAAAGGAGCCTCGTATTTTATTTTTGCGGAGCGGCCGAGTGATACGAGGATAAAGACTTTCGAGGTGTTTTGCCCGACGATCTTTATATCTCCTTCTCTTTATCTCTCTCTCTCTCTCTTTCTTTATTCTTATTCCTTTTCTTTCAACAATTCAGTTGGTTCTTCTATTATGATTCACCAGTGACGTTAACGGCTAAAATCAATCTAAATATGCAACGATAAAATAGCGAGTTACGCCATGACTAACAGAAAAATTGAGAAAATAAGAAAGTGAGCGGAAAAGTTTAATACGGAGATTGAGCGCTTCTCGGATAGAAAAATATATCAGTTTGCGCAAGAGGGTGTAGTCATTTGTTTGATTAATCGAGTAATGCTGTGGTGAAAATTCGCCCGACACAAGATCGTCGGAAGCTCTAAATTTAACGCAGTAGCTCGAGCAGTATCTTGAGGATCGAATATATTGTTTCCATAGCTCCGAAGTAACGTCAGTTTGCTACTTCACACGGAGAAAGACCAGTTAAGGACAACGATGTGGTATATATATATGGCCTGAAGGGTCACGCAACCGCTTTGTTTTTCTCTTGAAGGTACGAGAGAGGAAAAAGAATCTTACGACCTACCTAGATCTCACCCGCTCAGTTCTCCTCTTCTCATCGGGCTTGAACTTATTAAATTTCATAGAAGTTTTATTCTACCGTTGGGCCCCCTTGACTACCAGGGCGTTAGTGGGAGAAAAGCTGCACGCTGAGCTTGCTTCTCTCTCTCTCTCTCTCTCTCTCTCTCTCTCACTCTCTTTCTTTCTTTCTTGCTTTTTCTTCTTCCACTTTCTTGCTCCTGCAACCGCAGCAACCGCACCATAGAGATCCGAGTTTCGAGATAGCGAGGCGATCTACGCGAAGAGTTTTTAAGTGGGCTCGAGATTAAAACGTCCTACCAGGTTTCTCGTCGCATATTTCCAGGACGTTGCAGACTCTCGGAGTGAACGAGGAAGGAAGGAAACGGAAGGTATTGCGGAGAAAAGAGACAAGAGATGAGACTGAGAAAGTGAGAAAGTGAGAGAGAAAGAGCGAGAAGGGAATCATGGAGCTTCAGAAAGCTCGTTCAACCCTACATCCTATCTTCAGCTTCTCTCACCCAGGAGATTATAAAAGTCCCAGCGTTATATTATTGCATTCCTTCTGGCACTTTCTGTGTTGCAAGTATGTACTCTTCGAGAAATTGTCCTCTATTAAATTCCTTGAATGAGAACATTTTTTACGTAATGGTAAAACCGTATATGTACACCTAGTGGTGCATATCAATGTTTTTATCGTATGTATATACATATATATATTTGTTATCACCTTAAAAATCACAAAATGTTCCTTTTCTTATTGATACGTGATAAACTTTTAAAGCTAAAAATTCTATTTTATTTGGAACAATTTAGTTGCTATTTATGTTTACGGTAGATTAAAATTTAAACTATAATCCAACATTGAAACATTGAAAAGAGAATGAATAATCCCAGTAAATACATTTGGAAAATGTAGTTGGAACACTCAAGTTTTACAGTGTTTCGTATTTGATTCAATAGATATTTTTTTTTAATTCGTTTCTTCAACTCTCTCCATTTATAAAAGTATACGATGTATTGAGAGAGTGTGGAGGGAAAAAAATTAAGACAATGAGATTCTATTGGAACGAGTCGAAAGTTGTGATGAGCTTTGGCCAAGTTCCATTCTCTTCCTATACGGGAAAACGAGAAACCAGCCGGGATATATGGCAGCGATAGTTGGAAATCGCGTGAAGTAGTTGGAATGATAAATCGCGGCCAATTTTTTGTCGACCCATACTTGCGTCTATTCGCTTTTCAAGCCAAAAAGTACGTGAAAGAGGATGAGAAAGAGAAAGTTTATCCTGTTTTTCCGGAAAATATTTTTCGCATAACCCCCTTCAATCGAATACGAACGTGGAGACGATTTTATTCGATCGGATAATCGATTCGAGCGCATGAATCGTTTTATACTTCACTAAACTCTAAATTATGATATAACTTTATACGCAAATCTTACTCAAGTGAACCATTGAAAATAAAAACAACCAAGAACAATTAATAACAATCTACAAACAATTTTCTTCAAAGATTGATAACATAAAATACGATTTTTCATAATATCCAGAGGGTCGGGTTCCTTAATATCTCTGTCATCATTGATCCCGTAAGTGTACTCGAACTTTGTCCCGTGTTTCGCCATGAAGTAGGTTCAAGTACCACACACATTAATCTTACTTTGAAATTTAGACCAAAGTATTTCCCATGACTAATGTATCTGCGAGAAATCGTACAGTGAATTTTTCAAATGATTGAAATTAATGAAATCGTACTGAAACTTAATTTTTCATACAACAACTTCATTTTATTTATAGATAGGAATTTTAAAATTACCGTTGAATTATAGGTGGCTAATTTGACATTAATGTAATGCCTCATAATTTATATATTCGTAGCTAACAATTGTATAGGCGCATTGTTCGAGGTATAGCGAATGGACGGGTATTCAAAGTTACGTCCTTTTTGATGATAGCAGTCGACAAATGTGTCGAGTAACTGCGGCGAACGCGTAGATGGCAAAAGTGGAGGGAGTGGAGGTTGAATGCATTCCGAAACGGCTGTCAGACGCCAACTTGGTAAAGATAGATTGATGAGGAGAAATGCTGTGCACTCGCGTGTTAGATTCAACGTATAACCGAGCACAGCAACGTGGACGGCAACTTCTCGTTTCCGCTGTGCTGGGGCTTTCCCTGAACGCCGCTTTTCACTCCTCCATCCACCGCCGCCGCCACTCCATAGCAAAATTTCTCCCATCTCCATTCTTCATCGTCTATGATGCGCTAATGTGAATGATCATGGGGTATTAAACTAAACTGCCAGCTCGCTTGAGCTGAAGAGCTTACCAACGTATTACTAAAATTTTGATACAAACGCGCAGGGATGAGATATCGATCCTTCACATAATATACCGCATTGTCCGACTTCTTCATTCGTCGCTGACGGCTCATTAAACATTTATACGTTGTTTTTTCTTTTGCGAAATACGTGACCTAAATAACTATTATATATCAAATTCAGTTCAAAATTTTTCACTTATTGAGCAACATTTTATCGAGGAAGTTGAAATTATTACATGGATATGAATCGAATACATAATGTATATGGATAATGTAGAAGTTCAGTATTCCACTGAGGTAAATGTTTTCTTTGATAAGCCGCTTTTGTAATCGTAACTTATCAATTTAAATGAAAAGTTAAAGAATAGTTTTTAAATATAAAATCATTCAAATTACATTTATAAATGTACATAAAACTATCATTATATCATTAAAATAATAAATAGATCGAAAAATGTTGATACGTCAATTTTCATAAGGATCACTATAATGTTTTAATCTTCGATCATCTGTATTCAGGCTAATATTTTCAATGACCATTTAATATCCATAAATCCTCTTTGGGGTTGAAAATTAAATTTTCCAAAGCTCGTCGATTCATAAATAAATGAGAATTAAATGAATTGGCTATTCAATTCATCAAAATATCTGATGGTATATCAAATAACATGAGCGGTAACTGGACTTTAATTCAATCATTTTCATCACTGATCTGATAACTACTGTTATAATATCGAAAGTAGCCAATTGAAATTTAAATATACAAAACGTTCATTTTTAATTCTCATCTAATTGTATCAGCAAGTGAATAGTAGTCAGTGAGGAAACGCAGTGACTTGCGGATATTTTTCTGCATGAAATTTTAAATTCCATCATCCACATTTTGCGTTTTTTCTACTTCGCTATCGTGCCACGATCGTTTCTTTTATTTCGGTAGAAAAGTAAAATCGAGTATATGTCTAAAGAGGCATGTCCTGGCAATTCATAGAGGATATATACACGTTCTAAATAGATTTGTGACACACACACACATACAGATATGCTCCGACGTATTGGTGGTGGACAGAGGAAACGTGAATATTCGTTTGGTAGCTCGTCCGTTTTGGGATTCAGCCTGAAACTCGAGTAACGCGTTCCGTTCTGGTATTTTGAGGGGTGGGTTTGAACGTAGGGGTGGGTATGGGAGAAGGGTGAAAATAAATATTCGCCAACGAATAACAAAGGTGGGATTTACGGGCACCAAGCCAGCTCCTCGAAAATCTCATGCAAATCAATGCGGCAGTAGATAGAATAGTAGGTAAGGCAGGGGAACGGGGGTTTGAATAAGGACGCATAGTTTTGGGAATGCGAGAATCAGGTAGTGGGGAGGGAAGTTGGAGGATATAGTAGAGGAACTCTCCGGCTATA
The DNA here is from genome assembly GCA_018906735.1 of Mesochorus sp. PSUC_FEM 10030011. Classification (NCBI taxonomy): domain Eukaryota; kingdom Metazoa; phylum Arthropoda; class Insecta; order Hymenoptera; family Ichneumonidae; genus Mesochorus; species Mesochorus sp. PSUC_FEM 10030011. The sequence continues at coordinate 8,066 of JABMBV010004544.1, read as the reverse complement.
TTTCCTGTACACGCCGATCGTCGAAATCGTGAAAATGGAATCGCGTGTGTGTATGTGTAGGGAGGAGATGGGGGGTGGAATCCGTATGTGTATGGGTGTAATATGAAATTGAGGAAAGAGAAAAGGGCCTGAGTAAAGAATTCCTCCTTTCTCTATGGCCTTTTCGAAACACCAGCCGAGTTTGGAGGTGAAAGAAGATCGCGAGTTTTCGCCTCTATAGCCAAGGGCTGTTTTCTACCTAGAAATAGAATGAGAAAGAAATATACGGAGGTGGGAGTACAAAGATATGTATGGCTCCGATGTGTTCGTGCGTTACTGTGTGACTGTGTTATATCCCCCTATCGCCGTTTTATGCAGCCATAAATAGCGTTTATACGCTCGGTAAAGTATTCCCGAAGCACCAGGAGCTAGAGAGAGAGAGAGAGAGAGAGAGAGATCGAGAGAGAGAGAGAGAAAGAGAAAGCGAGAGAGACAGAGAGTGCGCGAGAAAGGAAGAAAGGGAAGACTTCTGGCCTCGTGTTGGCTTCCAGCCGTCTATTCGCTATCTATTCTATTATGCCTCGACGTGGTGCTCGTATAGAGTAGCCGGCCTCGCGCGGCTTTCACCCCGATATCACACCCCTCAATCCTCCGAGGCCGAAGAGCAATAGCGACTTGTACCTCATACAGCAGAAGAAGCAGGATGGGGAGGAGGGTGGGGTGGAGGTGGGAGGCAGATCGAAAAGGAACATAGACCTTCTCACGAGACTCTACCTCCTTCATCTTCTTTCTTCTAGTCGTTTTTCCCCGCACCCTTCACGAGTTCACGTCCATTTTCTCATGCCAATCTCTTTTCGAGTTTTCCCTCTCTCTTTCTTCTCCCAGTCTATATATATCGAATCTTGATCGTCTATGATATTGTGATCGGAGGGGCGCAAAGGGATATAGAAAGCAAGGAGGAGGAGAGAGAGAGAGAGAGAGAGAGAGAGAGAGAGGAGGAATGATATCCAATTTTTTTAACAATCTCGAACAACTACCCAGCGGGAGTTTGAGCCCCAGGGATCTTGACACTCGCTATCCTCACTACCCTTAAGGCTCTATAGACACTCTTTTACTTTTTGTAGACTCGTACAGAATGGAGGATGGTTCAAACGTCCAAAGACGTTGCACCCGACGATGAAGAAAATTAGAGTGGAAAGGGACATTCTGGCTTGTCGACTGTCTCGTACAGCCTGGACAACGCATCCGTGACTCTTGTCCCTCTCCCTATTCTGTTTCTCATCCACCGCTACTGGAACGAGACAGGGAATGAAGATCGAAAGAAAATCTGAAGCTTTGCACACACCCATATAGCGCTTTCTCTTATACTCTTTCTCCCCTTATTATGGTCCTCATGCTGTCGTACACTTCCGGTCAATTCCCATCACTGATAACAAGTGAAACAGCCGTGCCTGTTATCTTTGCTGAGAGTTCGAGGGGATCGATCTTTACGACCCTTGAACTCTCGTTCTATCTGGTGAGTACCGAGCTGGTGATTTACCGAGATTTTCTCACCGGTCTTATACAAGCGTTATATATTATTTATATTACAAAACCAAAAAAAAACATCAATAAATCATTTTGTATTTTCTTAAAAAAAATACTATAAAAATATTCTCTCAAATTTTGTTTATTTCTATGTAAAAAAATAATTAATTTTCAGATTTATAATCAACAATAATATTTCAATGTATAAATGAATAGAAACAATGAATGGCACAACAATTGTGATTCCATTGAAATAATGCGAACAAACCTTAACGAGAATCAGCGAGAAAAATTTTTCGTCAAATCGAAGCTACCGACATGTGTTCCTTCACCCAGCATAAAAGGATCGTAAACGTCACTAAGGGGTTTTCCCCTCGTTTAAAACCGTAGGGTAAGAAATTTCGGAGGCTCAGCGTACAGTCGATTAACGTGACTGTACGGTTAAAGCCATCGCCTTAACCTCTCTCGCGTTGGTGCAGTTGCGCGCGCGAGAGAAAGAAACTGCACTGAGAGAGAACGAGTGAGAGCAAGAGAAAGAAAGAGGGAGCGGATGAGTAATATACATGTATATACATTGGATATAGGGATGAGGATAGAACGTTCGGTAGATATGGGATTGCCTCGAGACACGCGGCTTGGCGTGCCGACTTCGACCAAGAAGCGAAGCTTACGTTAACTTCCGAGTGTGTTGCACACACGTACACACGTATCTCTTAGATGCATATACATAGTATATATGTATGTGTAGTAAAACTACTACCACACGTAACATATAGGTCATAGTATATCTCGAGCAAGTCGGCTTTATTGGGGCTCCTTCTCGCCCAACTAAACTCCACCCTCTTCGTTACCCGTTCCTTCCGCGCCACCGAGAGAGTTCTCTCGAATCCTCATCTACTTCCTCTTTGCTATATACTTGCCTCTCCTCGAACCCTTCCTTTCGCCCCTCACAAGTCCACCGATTCTATTCCCCTCCCTCCCCCTCCCACCCCATACTTCTCCAATTCCGCCCTCCTCTCTCTCGCTCACCCTCGAAGTACATGCACATGTAAGGAAAGGTGATGCCCCGAAGCGTACCTCGCGCGAAGCATGCAGGGTGCAACCCTGCGTTTGCAATTCCCTTCCTCCCTTTCTATATATCCACCACCACGACCCATGCACAACCGCCAAGCTTCTCTCGAGACGTTCCGAATCCTCGTGAGCTCTCTCGTTCGCATATACTATATATATGGCGACTACGTACGACTACACGTATTTCGATCTAATGCATTCCCGCAATAAAGTTTATTGCCGTGTTCCTTGCGTACCTGGATCTATCATCCATCCTGTACCGGTATGGCTCACAACACACATCTCCCGAAGCTTCGACCTACCTCTCCCTCTCCGCCGCTTCCTTTACCTACACGCGCACTTCCCACTTCACTCCCTTAAGCTTCAGTAAGCCCCCGCACCCCAGTGTATGCTCCAGACGGACCAGAAGCTCCTGCTACCCACAAACCTTCCTATCTAACACCTACAGAACTTAATGCGTGTATGCCCAACTACCACACCGTTGAGCCCACTTACCGCGCTCGAGCTTTACCGTGAGCCGAATTGAACGCGTGTGTCTTGTACATTTGCCGTTTCGATTGTCTCACACCCAGTGCGTCTCTGCTTCGAGCCTCTTATCCTCTTATCGTTGTGGATACGTACACGTACAACTTTGAGTTAAGAGAACGGATATCTATGGACTTATATACAATGAAAAAAAAAAAACAATGGAGGAATTAGAACTTCAGTTGAAAAGGATGGTCATGATTTGCTTTGCAGAATTACGCATACACAAAATGTGTTTTTAAAATTGTATTAAATAAAATTAGAAACTGAATAATTTTATTAGGAGTTACTTTTTTAGTTTTTACGCAATAATAACTTTTTTTTATAAATTCAAAGTGCTTCAATTTCTTTCGTAGTATTCAATTCTCAACAGTTAAGCTGGTGGTTTTTATATAGAACAGCCGATTGGAAAAAAAGTAGATTCAAGCCAAGTGTAAATTTGGATTGGTTATCGAGTTTAAAAAAAACGAGGAAACAACGTGCAAGTTTCAAATGGTATTTTCTTTTTTCTATTATACAATTCTTTATTAAGGTGGCAAGGGTGCAACGCGTATAAAAAAAAGTCTTGCAGCACGTTCGTAAACTACTTTTATTTTGAGTGCAAAGATATGAGTCGGGCTTCAATGGTGGATGAAATAAAAAAAGGAGAGGTTTTTTTTCTCTTCTTGAAACTTTTCTAATGCCCTCATATAATCTAAACATATATGGTATATCAGTAAAGAGGCTCGAACACGGGGAAAAAAATCGCTTCTGAGCCTGGTTGCTTCGCTAAAAGAATCGAGCATATTCTTTTAGTGCACCAGCGAGATATAACGCAGTAAATGTATTATATTGCCTCGAGAAGAATACGAGAGGGAGAATATAGCACGTGGAGCTTATAGTGGCGTGTCTCTTGGCTCGTCGTTGTCGTTGTCGTCACGAATTATATTGCGATGGTAGGATCGAGGAGTAATGAGGGATGTATTTTTCTTTTCTTTCTCTTCTTTTTTTTTTGCAAACACGAGCAGGATCTTGGTCACGAAACGACCTCTGTGAATCCAGAGATATATCCACCCCTTTCGTGCGCCTTCTTTCGCTCTATCACTTTTTATTTCGAAGCCTTGCACAACGAAAAGATACAACTTTATAAGGTGGTCTATCTACCATTTTCCATCCCTCTTGTCCTCCGACTGTCTACAAACATTTACTACATTCCCGCATTGCCTCTACGATGGGTGGCTAAAGGTTTCGAATTTTTCTCTTGCGCGCAATGTTCGTACTCTATTAAATCTCATCGGGCTTATATTGCGGAGAAATGGCAGAAAAAAAATGGTTCTGCATAGCCAAGTCACTAATACGAGACGAAATTCTTACTTCTGACTCTATATATATTTTTTTTTATTTTCCCACGTTTTCACCATTTTTATTCCTTCGCCTTTCTCCTCGCAGTCCTGACGCACAAAACGCTATATGGCAGAGAAAATTTACAAGCCACAAGCGCAACCCTCCCTCTCGTAACCTCTTTCTCAACCTCGTAACCTCGTACACAGGCATTACGAAACTCCACGGAAATTCTCTCGACCCATTGAAGCACCGTACTCTCGAATGTAGATGTTGAAAGTTACTGCAAAGTAAACTTGGTGTAACGCGTCCCGGTAGTTACCGCGCCTGGACCAACATCCATTCCACGATCCAGGTTTTGACTCAGCTTTCAGCTCTACACTTATTGCTCTCGTTATTTCATATCTCATACTATTGTTGGCTTTGTTGTTTCAAATGTTATTCGGTGCTACTATATTCTACCAAAAATAGTTCGATCCGTTTTTGTTCGGTAGCCGCACTTATGGTGAAGCTGAAAATTCTGTTTATCGCATTTTTTTAATGATCGAACACATTCTATTATTTCGGCATTATTTCGAGCTGAGGAAACTAAGAAATTTTGATTTCGAAATTCAATAAAAGTACCATGATTTTCGTTTTAATCATTATTTTTTGGTATCCACTTATGTTGAAGTTGAAAACTCTAATTTCGATAGAAAAATTCGATAAAATTGTCATATCTTTATTGTCATACATAATTACTGTTTTATTGTCTCTGCTGATGAATTTGGGGTTTCAGCCAGCGATCCGTACCACAACTGTTTTTACTTTCTCAATAAAATATTAAATAAAAACTATTTCTTCATTATATTTGTATTATCATTGATTTTATAATAATTATTATTATCACCATCGAGTTTCATTTGATAATTCCTCTGGGATACGTATACAATCGTATCATTTTATCACACATTAGTATAGGGGCTCGAAAAATTGTTTACGCGCATCATATGTCCTGGCGATTATAAAGAAAATAGATTTCCAGCGTGTAATCGGAGTTGCAAAAAGAGGGAATGATATAGTACAAAAGTGGAAATGCGCCGGTTGCTGCAACACACCGTACGCTAGGCCACAAAGCTGTAATACTGCACCAACTCCGTAATGAATTGCCTTGGTGGAAACCCAGACCGGCCACCTCTCCGTTATAACTATATCACTCGGCCTCCATCCCCCCTTCAGCCCCCCCCCTTTCTCTCTTCCTGTCCTATCCTATAACTACGCTGGTATAGATACGTGCAAGGGTTGAGGTGTACCAGTGTGCTAATACTCTGAATTAAAATGAATATAAATTGCCGGGCTAATGAGGAATGGTAGCCGACGGCAGCATGTAGCCCCCGTTTACCCGGTGGGCTGTAAACCGAGTCCAGAGAGAGATAGAGATAGAGAGAGAAAGAGAGAGAGGGAGAGAGAAGGAGGAGGAGGAGGAGGAGGAGAAGGAAGAGGAGAAGGGAGGAAATAGAGAGGGCACCATTATGCTACTAGATTTACGCGTACTTTTCCATAATATATTCACTTAATTATCCTGGCGTGTCGTTCTTTCGCATAATTTTTCACCCATTCTTTATTTTTTTTTCTACGTTCATCAGCTAAGGATGCACGAGAAATTCGTTAAGTCGACGTACGAAACAAATATGATTTTCGATATTCTCGTTTCTCTTAGGCGAAAACACTCCAGTTTCAAATCTACAAGGGCTCTATGGTTCTTTTAGATTTGAAACAGAGCTCGTGTATCATCATCTATTTGTTCGATTTAAAAAAAAAAACAAGCCTTATTTTGAAGTAATATTCTAAGTTCATTTGTTGCACGTGTGATCATGGTGTGTAGGAAATGAAATACAACATTTTGATAATATAAACAGTCACATAATGATTTCAACTTGAGTTGAAATGCTTTCTCTAGTCGAGAGTGACAATTTACCTGAAAAATCTGTACACAAATACGTAATTAGGTTTTTTTTTTCCTACGAATAATTTTACATATGCTTGCGTTACCAATTAAATCGTCGATCATTACACGAACGGGAAAATAATATTGGGTATATAATGATCCGAAGATTCGTGACGATGGATTTATGCACGGCGTTGTGCGGGTGCGATCGACTGACAGACAGGCAAGCGCGTAGCAATGAGAGCTTGTACATGCATATACCGGATTTATAGTGAGGCTATGGTTGGGGAGAAAAAGAGCGAGAGAGGTTGGGGGAGACGAGCGTTAGTATGAGAAGAGCGGCTCAGGCGTGCACGGCCCACGACACACATCGCGAACTTTTAAATTGATTTGGAGTCTCGCCAATACGCGAGCGATTTTCCTCGACCATCACCCTCCCCCATCATCCGCAAAAGCTTCGTCGCAGCGCCCTCTATACAGTCACCCTTCAGCCTTTCGTCCTGCTCGCCAACGATCTACCTCGTTCTTTCTCTCTCTCTCTCTCTCTCTCTCTCTTTCTCTGTCTCCCGTTCTTTCTATCGCTTTTCTGGCCGATCGTGTGCATAGGGCTTTTTTTAACGGTTTTCCTGCTTCTTTTTCTCCCTCCACCCTGTATTTTACTTGCCTCTCAGTTGTTCGATTTATTTATTTCCTACTGTTGGAACCAGCCACCAAAGCACGCCTAATTGGTTTTATTACTGCGTCTGGGTGTTTTCTACGACAACGACGACTACAAACTCGCAGGGCGATCTGCCAGCGCAGTCAGAAATTAGAGAGAGAGAAAGAGCTCACCTCAATATTTTCGAGATTTTTCGAGACCCTCGAACTATTGCTTACGATCATAACGATTGATGACGACATTTCCCTCCGTATCATTGTTCAAACTGATTACGAACCCCAACGAGTTCTTATCGTGGCTCAAGGGATGAATTTTCAAGGTACAAAAAGTCTTTTTTTTTATCCTATTCGTCTTATGAAAATGGTAGACTGTTTATTGCCGCAGTATACATTAATTAATAGCGCGATAAATGCACAGATAAAAAGAGTATCAGCTAACTAAATAATTCAAACAATTCAAATTCACTGGGAAAATTTTGTTCATGTGCAAGATTCGTAAAATGTACAGAATTTCAGTATACTGTGCGTGAAAAAGCACCCGAAGAGAATTCCAACGCAGGTTTGTTCACGAGAGAAGAGGGGAGATCAGAACATGGGGCGAGACTCGTTTCAAGTCGTATTTATGGGACACTCGGTGTAAAACAAGACAAATACGAGCGGAAGCTGTCACGCTACGGTAGGCAGAAAACAAAGAGCTCGACTTGGCTCAACGTCTATTTCCTTCTTTTGGATCGTCTCGTCTCTCATTTTCTCTCTCTCTCTCACTTCGTTTCTCTCCTTCACTCCCTCGAAAGTCGATCTCCTCACTTTCTTGCTGTCTCTCTCTCTCTCTCTCTCTCCACGCTTTCAGTCACTCTCGGGAGTGCTCATCAAGTTGTGTCTCTGTGAACAAACAGTTTCGTCACTATGTAAGCAAGCGTTCAGGGACATACAATTTTAATTTGCCTACTTAAGGTAGCAGGCGTGTAAAAATTTTACAGACAGATTTTTTTTTCACTTTGCATATTGCATATAGGCAGATTTTTTTGAAAAAATTAATTAAAAAAATATTAATATTTCT
>JABMBV010004543.1:0-10829 GCA_018906735.1 Mesochorus sp. PSUC_FEM 10030011 | reverse complement strand
ACAAAACAACCAATTATTATATTTTCCAAAAAAAAAAAAATAATAATAATAAAAACAATACAACATTACAAAATGTTTAAGCCCGATACAATATTTACGCGAACGAAAATTCTATTAAAATTCCCAAAACCGCGCGATATAATATATTGTAATATATTTTGTTGTGAAATGGTCAATATACGCGTGTATTGAAATAATCTGTGTATGTAATACAAAGCGTATGGATGTGGCTGGTGTAGAGATACGCGAGGAAGATATACATGCGCGCATATCGAGGAACGACGAGTAGATTGTCCAGGGGATATGGGAAGCGGAGGAGGAGGAGGAGGAGGTTAGGGAGGGAAGAGGGGGAGGGGGGGATAGGATTGGTATAGGTTGGCACAACTCGCGGCGATATCCGCCTGCCCAATGCTGATACGGTCAGCCCGGGATAAAGTAGATATTAACACGAGATGATCCGTTAATGAAGCGTATGTTCTCCGCGGCTAGGGCCAAAATCTACCACCTATTACCCGCAGCCTTTCCTGTTATCTTACCCGTACAACGCGCTTCTCTCGCGGCCGACGAGACCGACCGACCGCGAATAATACGTATCTACAATGAGCTGCGTTTGCCCCCCTCTCTATTTTCCCTTGTCTCGACGTGTGTAAATGTATAATGTGTGTGTATATGTGTGTGGGTGTCATACGCCGCGATTCCCGTCTGCGTATATAAATTCATAGATAATGCCCTCGTTCGTGTCACTTTTAGCCAATTATGAGCCAAAACGCTTGGACGATGTAACATTATATATATAAATTACAGTGTCCAAGGGGAGGAGGGAGAAGAACATGACGTAGCGATGATCAGTGAGGTCGGAAGTCGATTAATTCCTAACAGATTCCTCAGCATCCAATGCACAGATAATATAGAATATTATTTATCCGAATAATTAGTCAATTTTCGGGCAAAACATATATTCCGAAGCCGCGCTTCAAATGGCTTGCTGCGTATATATAAATTCTCTCGAAATATCGCTCGACTTGTTTTATTAGCTACGGAGCCACAAAGTGGCTGCGCCAACCTACAGTGAGAGAAATAATACAAAAGAGTTTGTAGGCGCGCGAGAGCTAGAGATGAAAATGAAAAAAAGAAGGAGGAGGAGGAGGAGGGGGAGAAAGAAACAAGGTGAAAGAGTGACTAAAGTGTGCAGGCGCGCCATTCACACAACGCGTGAGAGACCTCGAATATGTGCTCTCATGTATATTTGTGTGTGTGTGTTTATATATACCTGCGGGTCTCTCTGAGAACGGGGCGCTAATGATATGCCCGATCCTCGGCTCTACTCTCAATGGAACCTTTCGGGAATTCTCCGACGGTTTCGAAGAATTAGGAATTCCGAGGCCGCGACAGGCGAAACCTTCTCTATATCCTCTCACTCTCCTTCTCTCTCTCTCTCTCTCTCTCTCTCTCTCTCTCTCTCTCTTTCGCTATATCCAACTCCAATAAAGAAGGGAAGCAAAGGGGAGGAGATAGAGGGGGAGGGGAGGGCTGCTGGATGCTGTAGTAGCTGGCGCGCTCACGATGGTGTGAGAGATCTCCCCGAGGTGGAGCAGGCGAGAGGATGGCGCTTTGTGACGATCCTTTTCCGCTCACGCACCAACACACCAAAAAAAGCGCGAGCTCGTTCTTTTTCGGGCGCCCCCTACGACACAATCGCAGGCTCACCACGTAAAACGCCGTTTCATTCGCTAAAACGTGTATATATATATATATAGGGCTTGGAGCCAGGAACTGAAGAGAAAACCGAGAGAGAGAAAGATTTATAAGCGCGAAAAAGTCTTTTCAGGAGAACCCGCGCGCGGTTCATCTTCGAATGGGAACAATTTGGCGTGTAAGCGGTTCATTGGTGCCGCGAGGGGAAAAGAAAGACCGAAAAGGAAGAGGGAGAGCTGGGGAGGAGGAAGGCTGAGGTGGGGAATAAAAAACGTGATAAGTGAACCGAGGATGGAGAGCGATCAGCTTTGGTGGAGATACGACGTGATTCTCTGATGCTATGCCTATGCGGAGTGTATTAAAGGTTTCGTGCGCGCATATTATCACGTCGCACATTGACGATTGTTCGTTGTTTCGACGATTGCGAACTTCATTGTATATCAGAAACTCCGTAATTTAGCTTTTCCTCGCTTATGGAAAGAATTGTAGAAAAAAAAAAATGAAAGAAGAAATAAAAAAAATGCCAAAGCGAGTTCATTCGCTCTCGAGCGGAATAGTATTGAAATCGTAATCGGGAAACGTATAGCCCCGAGGTCGACATTTTCCAACGGGCACATGATAAAACTCGTCTCTCTCTCTCTCTCCTTTCTCTTTTTCTTTCTCTCTTTCGCGGATTATACTCGCGGGCAGAAAAAGAAAGATGGAGCGAGGGAAAATCACGCGCCGGTCGCGGTATATATACACAGGATCTCTTCCTAACAAAGAGGGATCGCGGCTAAACGAAGAAGATGCGCATTTAATGCTCGCCAAAGAGTGTGCTACCCGGAGAGCAACGGGTAATTAATATCTATTATAATGGGCAAGAAACGACCGTGAGTCTTCTTTCCTCGCCCCCTCCTCCCGCCACGTCTTTTACGCTCTCTTATATACATTCACACACAAATACACACACACACACACACATATATATATACAATTTAAACACGCGCCTTTCGTCTCCGCACAACTCCAATTATGAAGCTCTCTCTGGAAAGGCTTTTGCCGTCCGCGCGCCATGGTGGGGGAGGGGGAGAGGGAGACCGCCCGCGCAAACGAAGATGCATTATTTCCATTCTACATTTTCCTGATGGCTCGTGACAACCCTGTCACGATTTTCCACAGGCTTTTGAAATCCTTATCTGCGACCGAATTACGTCTTATCATTATTCTTTTTCTCCTTCTCCTAAAATTCTCCGATCGTATATATATAATTATTTCTTGGGCACTTGAGCTCGAGTCGATCTCGCAATTGCAACCGTAATATCAGGATCGGTCTACATACACCTACATGTGTTACAACTTGCCGTATATTTTATGTGATATTATTTGTGTATGTGTGTATAATATGCGCAACGATGTAACAGATGGAAACGCGAGAGCAGGCAGTTCGAGAGCGTAAGCGTATATACAAGTTATAAACTTACACAAATACACACTTTTACGTGTGTGTGTATGAGAGTATGTTGAGCGTATGTGTGTGCATATATAGATTGAGAGAAAACCCAACACGTTAACACGGCCATCTATCCGGCCGTGGTTCATACGCGTGTTGCTGCCGCTGTAAACTGGCGCGCGTACGCCGCTCCTCACGCTACGTAATCGTACGAGATCCCATTGCATGAATATAATTTGCATACAAGTTGGTTATATGGCGGCATCATCTGGCATGCCCGTATAAACGATTATGGAGCCAACAGATGTAGGCGGATGAGAGAGAGAGAGAGAGAGAAAGAGAGAGAGAAACCGAGAGAACTTGAGCGTCCGATTGGCGTGTATCTTTTATGCCTGTGCACCCCGTTATCACATCACAAAATGCTTTGCTAATGGCGGCGAATAATTTACGATCTTTTGCGATCATGCACACGCCTATCTATGTCTCTCTCTCTTTCTCTCTCTCTGTTTCTCCCGCGTGAGCTCAATATCGAAAATATGCGTAATCGCGATGCCCTTGTACACCTGATTATCGATATATTTTACTCACATTTTTCATAACATATTTAAATGGAACATTTATGTAAGATCTGAGATCTAGTTTGAAAGAAACGATTGTTTAAAAAACAAATTTGTTCCGAAGTAAAATAAGAAATAACAACGAAAAAGAGAAATAATACTGAAAAATGAAAGGAAGAAAAAAATAATTAAATTCAGGAAGCCATAAAAAAATAGTGGCAATGGAATTTTTTTAAAAATAAAATTATCTTTTATTCTTATTTATTTGATTATTGATCAATTTTTTTTCCATAAGTACCGAAAATTAAATCAATCTTAAATATATTTTGATATATACTTTTCATTCGATGTAAATTTGATTCGTTTTTACATTTATTTTTCATTTGTTTAATTTAAATGTTTTTAATAATATTATTTCGCGTGTGGGTTCAATGCCTAATAAGATGATATTTTTATAAAAATATTAAGAAAGCAATGGCGCGATCTACCCTTCAACTGGAGGACCGGACACCTGTCCAGAGCCTCGTAATAAGAAATTCTTGGCTTATCTCAATCCTTCGTGAAACGTGATATGAAATTCGTCAAGTATTATTCGAGGCTGACCGTAATAAAAGTTTAGTCGCAGCGGTGAAGTTACCGCGGGAGATGGGTTCGGAGCTATGCACGCGTGTTATACGAGGATCGAGGAATCGTCACGATACGAGAGATCGCGTTCTATCTCTTTTTCTCTCTCGTTTTTTTTTTCTCCTTGGGCACACATCATTAAGCCACGAGTGTTCGTGTCGCGGACGGGCTTCCAGCTTGTGGTTTTTTTTTCCTTGCCTTTTTTTTTTCTTTCTCCTTTTCATTCTTCTCTCCATCTCCCTCCCTCCTCCTCATCCTCGAGAGACTTCCTATCCTCAGCGCGGATAACACACGGTATTCATCCTCGCCTCGTGAGTAGACGAGAGCTCTCTCACGCTCTCTGGCTATCGCTGACCGTTGCTATATTACTATCTATCCGGCTTACCTGCCTCTGGGATTCTCTCTCTTACTCTCTCTCTCCCTCTTTCTCTCTATTTCATCTAATCTAATGGGGTACGACACGGGGATATAAGCACCGGAGACATTTTAGGGAGATACATATACCTGGAATTGTCATCCGAGATGCGACAACGACCAACGCGGAGTTTTCAGCTTTTGATATGCCATTGGTAACACGAAGAGCTTACAGAGATACGAGATATCTCTACATTTACGTTGGGGAATCTTTGATGGGAACCGCCAGCACTTGTCGGTTGATCAACCTCGCGGTCTATCATCTGCCTCTAAAACCGATCGTACATCGCTACGTTAAAACCCTTCATGGCTCACTTTCGTACGCACAAATGTTGCCCATCTCTCTCTCTCTCTCTCTCCTCCTCTTCTTTCCGCGGTACCCTTTTATGACTCGATTCCATCGTATAACCGGACTAGTCTTTAGCATCACCAGCAGGCTTGTATAACGTCTTTAAAAAGGGTCTATAAACATGGTGAATCTTTTCTTTCTTAATGATGATAGACGAGCTCTCGATGCTTTGGAATGAAATGTTGAAGAGGAACGCCCGAAACGGTACCGCGGATAAGATTTGGAGCTGAACATCGGGAATGTGTCGCAATCGGGGTAACAAGAAGATGAACAAGAAGAAGATTCTCACTGGGGAATCGCTGTGGAGGGTTGCTCATGAACGTTAAGGGAGGATTATAGAGGTTGAAGGAAGTTCCTTAAGCCGGGGTGCGCCTTAAATAGCGGTTATGGTAACGGTGGTAGCAAGGACACGCAGGACCCGTCGGGCCCTGCAAGGAGGCAGCTGGTTGTTACTATATGGCGGCCATATTTGAAAGGATTCGATCGAACACGGTGTGTGTGTGTGTGTGTAGAGGCGAACGGGGCTGAAACCGGCGCCGCTCGGTCGCGTCACGATTCACGACCACAACTCTCACACGATTCGTGACTCGTCACGTTGTATTCCCCACAACGTGTGTGGAGGACCCCCCTTTCGGCCCCCCCTCGCTTCGATGACGGTAGCCACCGAGTCAGGTCCATCTTGTTAATAGCCGGGTTTTTTCGTTTGTTTGCGCTTTTTTTTCAACTGCCTCCCCCAGGCCCCGATAGGCTGCTAACGACCCGATGGGCGTTCTTACGCTTCTTTCTATTTCTGCGATTTACGCTCCGCCCGTTCTTCAAGTACAAACGTCGACACGTACACCTACGTGCGCACTTGATCGTTTGGTCAGTCCGATAAATACGCTTTTTTTTTTCTTTGCGGCCAACTATCGTGCCAACAAGTTCCCCCTCAAGTCTCATTCACGTCACATGCATTCGAATTATCCGCCCAAACGGTCAGGCCTTATCTTGGAAAAGCCGCAATGCCGTAAAATTTTAATACGTGCGCCTCTATGGCTCTGTGCTCGTACGATGTAACTAAAAATGTCGGCAAGGTAGAACCCAATTATAACATTTCTGTTGGGTAAACTCAAATTCTTCTATTCCGACAAACGATAAATCATTTTATCCTGGTCAATAAAGAAATTTTCAAACTTATCTTAAGCTCAGTCGATAAGAAAAACTACAGTCGGTAACATTGTGAAATTAATGTACTAGAAAATGTGAATAAAAAAAAACAAAAAAATAAAATTTTAAAATTGGTAAATTTTCTCCCATCGGTGGATAGCATATCGGTCGGTAATATCACTCAATACTGTGATCTCTGCATTACCTGCAGTCGGTACAAATTCTTTTGTAACCTCTGTCGATCAATGGATTTATTAATCGAGTTTATGTTGGTAATGTCGTAATCGACGTTGCTTGAACTCGGACGGTAAAAAGATTATGACGTGGGAATAATACCGGCAGGGCAACGCTTTAGCGTTTACGTGTGAGTCCATTGCTCGCACGAGGGGCGAAAGAGTGGAAAAAAAAATCGACGCGGCGATAAGTTTAATCAACAACGATAAGACAGTGCAGTCTTGGTTATTGTTCAGTGTGTTCCCCGTTGTTCTCGACTGTCAAACATTCGGTAAGTTTGAAAATAAATTTTGTTCGTTATTATGCGCGATTTGTTTCCCGACAATATATTACTCAGCTCTCCGAGTCAATACACGCGCATTTTGTTAATACGTCACCGCGGCTCTCCTCGTGTGGAGACGCAACAGAACGTCGGTTCTGTTGACGAGTGGAATACACCGGTGCTAGCTCAGACGCGCGCTACTACGCAGGTCAGAAAAAATCTTCGACTCCTGCGATCGTATAGCGATACATTTATATATGTATCAAAATATATAAAACTCGACTGGAAACTCCGAGGTGTATCCAGAGCTCGGGAATCATCAAAGACACATGGCCTCTCTTGAACTTTCAAAGCTTCCATTTCATTAAATTTTTGATTTTACAAATTCACGTCCTTGTTTTTTTTAAACCTTCTTATTTCTTTATTTATTAAATTATTCTAGCTCCGATATTAATTTCAATTTAAATCTATTATTATTGTTAAACTGAGTAAATTCATTATTAGATTAAATTCATAGCAGCCTCGCGTATTCACAAACGTTTGTAAATTACTAAAAATACACGAAGCTGCAAGATAAACGGTATTATCTTTGTAATTTACGGTCGTTCATTTTCCAAGCATGACACTTTTTATTCATCCTCGCTCCGTTAATTACTATAAAGATCAGCTGGTGTGCATAGATTGTTTTTATGCTCGTTAAAAAAAAAAAAAAAAAATGTTTTATTAGCTTTTGTTCTCGACGTGCCAATCAGCGATAAAACTTTTACTGTGCACACTTTATCGACATTTGCTGTCGAGCTTTTCAGGCTCGGGTACTAAAACAATTATCAATAATCCGCGTGTACAGTATTTTTCAATAAATTCTTCTCAAAACCCTATTTATTATATCATATACTTTATACTTTTAATCGTCTTTATTTAACTTTTTTCTTTATAATGAAACGAGCGAGTAAAATTTGCAGCATCAGGCGCGTATATTTTATGATTTTTCACTAACATAATATATCCAGTACAAATAAACATAACTTTGGTCCACGTTTCTCTAAAGGGGTTAGCTTACAATTAGCGTAACTCTTGGTTGTATAGATGACCCGAACTCGAGACCTGGTAACACTACAAACGTTTGTTTCGCCGGAGTTAATTAGTGGAAATTGTCAGAATTGACGTAACTACCGACTCCCTGCTGCCGCAATCAAATAACAGTCGAAAGTCTATACGCGCTCGCATATAAATATATATATATCTGTAAACTCGCGTAAAGTGGATATATATATATATGAGACGTAACACGCTGAAGAAGACGACACGTCAAGACCCCACGTATAAGTAAGTTCTATATAGGCCAAACTGTGGGGACCGTAACTTTCATCCACTCAAATATTTATCATCTCGATATGTGATGTTTAGAGCAGTAAATCACAGTCAATCCATCGTGACTGAGAAAGAGACTTTCTAATTATCCCGCGCACGATAAATAGAAGAAGAAAATCCCGAGTTTCATATCAACTCCATATAAACGAGGGGGGGAGGGGAAGGGAATTGTAAAATAATCTTGCATATTTTTCTTTCTCCCCCATGGCGTTTTTTTTTATACACACATACACACACACAGAAGAACGAGAAGAAAAGAAAACGTGACGTAACCGCGCGCACAACAATATTCAAAATTACCTGAATTTATTCCGCGGGTTTATAGTGGCGTGAATAGCTCCAGGAGGGCGGAATAAAAAGTCGAGTTTTAAGAATGTCGCAACACTCGGAAAACTCAGGAAATGAAACTTCTGAAGCACCTGACGATCTCGTGCCTGTTACCAAGTTGGATAAATGCGATGAATTTTGGAGATCAAGACTTCGGGTTCTCGTCAATGAATTTCGGGCAAAATTCAATGTTGAACCTGAATTCATAGTTCGAGTGCCAGGACGGTGAGTTGAAAAGAAAATTAACGACAGCAGAAAAAAAAACGAATTAATTGAATATCACAAATAAACAACAAAATCCGAGAGAAGACAATAACTTTTTTTCAAGTAAATTTCAAAATATATATCTCAATTATCAACTTTTTCTATGAACAGAAACATCCATAGTTTTCATTTTTATTCAAAAAGAATATAATAAAAAGAAGAGCAAATTGCGACACCTCAAATTTCGAGACAATCGATCAATATTTAATACGAAAAATTCTGGTCCACATAAAGGACCTTGAAAAACTTGTTTCTTCACCTGGATGACCCTCTTATTGTCCGCCACTTTCGGACGGGTCCTCTTGAAAAACTTTTGTAAGGAAAAAAGTTTTCCTCCGAGACTGCGATATATAAATTCCGAAATATTTCAAATGATAAAAGTTACCGGCTTATCTTGTCTTATGTATAATACACAAGCACACTTTTATATACCAATACAAGTGTGAACTTATATATATAATAACCCCTGCAGGGTCAATTTAATCGGTGAGCACATCGATTACTGTGGCTACGCTGTGTGCCCGATGGCAATAGAACAGCACATATTGGTAGCAGTTGCGACTGGTGAGACAAACGAATTTCGTTTGGCGAATGTATTGGATGACGTGTATCCGGAATTTCGTTACAATGATTTCAGGAACATTGGGTACGATCAAACGAGTGCATTATACGCCCTTATACACGAGAATTTTTTTCCCTCTTCTTTTTTTTTTGTTACTTGCCTTATACATCTCTTTTTCGGAAGATTGCTCTCGTAAAAAAGCTCGACATACGCGTATATATTCGTGAGAATTTCTATTCAGTTAGCTTTCAGGAGTCTGTTGGAAGAACACACTGAGAATAAAGTTCCCTCGTGGCACAAATATTTCCTTTGTGGTATCAAGGGTGCAATGGAGTTTATGCACAATGGAGACGAAGGAGATAAAGGAAGACTTCCTATGGGAATGCTTGCGACTGTGTGGGGCAACATTCCCGCCAATTCAGGCCTCTCAAGCTCAAGCGCCCTCGTATCGGCTGCTGTATTAGCCACCACATACGCGAGTCAGGTACACACTTACGCACATACACACACGCATTTATAAATGTTTGATTTAAATGGAAAGGAGAGCGCCCGAACTATCGTCAAACAAAAGACACCTGTTTGATGGGAAATAACTATCGGAGCTTTATTTAAACATTGACTGAATTATCTTCCCTTTGAAACATTCTTACAAAGTCAAAAGAAAGTTAATACATTCTTAAAGGTCGTTTATCAGATTTTTCTTTTTTTATTATCACAAATTTCAAATACGAAAAAAAAAAGAATAAAAAGATAAAAGCTTTTAACAAGAGACATCTGTTCAAGGAAAAATAATAATTAGAGCTTTGTTTAAACATTGACTGAAATATTTTTCCCTTTGACCCATAATTTTTCGTAAAGTCAAAAGAAATTAATAAACTTTTGAAGGTTGATTGTCAGATTTTCCTTTTGTTATTTTCACAAGCTTCGAGTACGAAAGAAAGTATGAAAATCATAGATATAAGCTGTTAACAGGAAACATCTGTTCAAGGAAAAATAATAATTAGAGCGATGTTTAAACATTGACTGAATTATTTTTCCCTTTGAACCATAATTTTTCGTAAAGTCAAAAGAAATTAATAAACTTTTGAAAGTTGATTGTCAGATTTTCCTTTTGTTATTTTCACAAGCTTCGAGTACGAAAGAAAGGACAAAAAGTGATAAAAATGAAGCCCAAACAAAAGCGTTTAACTAAAGAGGCTTATTTGATGAAAAATAGCAGCTTTGTTTAAACATTGACTGAACAATCTTTCCCTTGACCCCGTAAAATCTCGCGAAGTCATAAAGAAAGTAATAAATTTAGCAGATTGATTACGAGATTTTCCTTTTGTTATTTTCGCAAGCTCCAAGTATACGAAAAAAAAACAAGAACAAAAAGCGATAAAAAAGAGCATCGGTGTAAGCGCAAAACTTTTTGTCGATCGGGACAAGTCCTCCTCCCCCTCCCCCCCGGTTCTTATACACTTTTCACGTCCGTGAAACGCACGTACGTATTTTTTGCGACCCCTCGAGACCCGGGGTGAGAAGGAGCATGTAAATTTGTACAAGGCTACCGGACGATGTATCAAATGAAAAGAAAGAAAAAAAAAAAGAAG
>JABMBV010004532.1:0-10831 GCA_018906735.1 Mesochorus sp. PSUC_FEM 10030011 | reverse complement strand
CGTTTTCAATTATATGAACGATTTAAAGGGCGAGATCGGGGCATTGGCACGTTCGAATGTGAATGAAGATCGTGAAACCGAGATGTAGAGATTGATTAATACAAGAGGAATAATTAGCATGAGCATGTGTGTGGTCCTGTATATACACATGTGAGGGTTGGGGGGGGGGGAGCGGGAGCATGAATGTACTGGGCGTGTTCGCTGGTGAACACATGTTGGTGAATTAAGAGAGAAAGTTTGAGCAATCCATTAAAAGCGGTGGCATGCGAGAGGGAATGAGGGAGGGAGAGAGGGGAGGGGGGAGGAGCCCGGAAGAGGATAAAGGAAGGATATCCCGGGGTGTCTGGCGGTGTGCAGCATCCTTGAAAGGTAATTCCAAAGGCTTCTTCCGCATGTTACAAGAGAGCTTTCTCCTACAGGTTGATTCACGACTCGACTATCCGAATTTATATTACAAGCGAGTACAATGAATATTCATGGCTGGATTAATTGAATTAAAGCTGAATGGGAAAGAAATTGAAATAAAAATCGACGGCGCAGGGACATTATAATTTCGCATGAATTTGACCGGAACTTTTGTTCCCCGCGAGGGACGAGCATTTTATTCTGAATCCTCCGGTACGTGGAGAGTGGGCGCGTTCTTCGGTTAAGGGTCGTATAAAGGATAGTGGATGGATAGACAGGAACAAAACAGAGTGTGAAAGGGGTAGTTCGATATATATATGGGTGAACATTATGTTCGCCAGAGAAGAGAAAGCATTTTGCGGTGATAAATTGACTTTGTGGTCTGATCGAACGAGCACGCAGATGGGGCGGAAACGCATGAGGGGGTTGGCAGGGGGTTACGAATGACTATTTAAATTTTAATTAGTTTTCATGCTACGATAGTCGAGTGTGTGTTGCGCTTCGCGAAGAGATATATATATATTTGCATTTTGTTGACCGCAGGATTTTTGGCATCGAAAAAGGCATCGGAATATAAATCAAAAAGAAAAAAAAAAAAAAAATAGGGGGCGGAAAGAAGAGGGTGAAAAAATGAGATGTAAATCTAAATATCGATGGCTCGTTGGGTTGGCTCTCAGCCATTGAAAATAATAATCTGGTGAGAGGAGTGCGTGACTCTTGGAAACTTGGCGGTTGCACGCGCCTCGTCAGCACGAAATAAAAGCCCTTCCTTCATTATTGTTGTTTTTGTTGTTGTTGTTGTTGTTATTATTATTATTATTATTACTATTCTTTTTTTTCATTCTTCTCTTGCGCGTGATGACCTCGTAATGAGTTTGTTTCGTTGGGGGTCGAGATAAAGAGGTGGGGAGAACAGTACCCCAACCGCGAGGGCAAGAAGTCCGAGCATTCCAAAAGCTACGGGTGGTACCATAAATTATTATATATTATGGTTACACGAATGTATATTACACGAGTATTATTCCTCGTAATGAACTCGCGATGCGCAGTTTTTTTCTTTCCAACGCCCTTTCACTGGTGTGTTTGTGTTTGTTATATGAGATAAAAATAAAAAAAAAACCTTTGAACATTATTTTACCGCAGTAGATCATGACGCACGCACTTTGTAGATTGTGATTTTATAACCAAACTGTTAATGAGGATAAATATTTCATATTATCCACAATTTTTTTATACGAATCATGTATTTTTTTTTGTTTTTTGGCGTTTAGGTAATTTTGCTGAAAATTATATTATGATTCCATTGTTCAAAGAAAAAAATGTATATTATTCAGCAATTTTTTTTGTTTCGTTGTATCGTATCGAATAAATCAAAATTATATCGAACACAATAAATGAATCCCACACAACTCGTTTCTTGAATAGAAACCAATAAAATTTAGGTGTGACCATTTATTTTATTAAGAAAAGATCACGTTATTGTGAGATTATAATTCGAGTATAATTTTTTTTAGAAGTAATATATAAAAGTTATTACTTATTGCAAAAAGAAATGCCAAAATCTGTAAATGTTAGGATTGATAGAAATATATTTTATTTAATTACACGAAGAATCTAAATGGAATTTAAAAAAATGACTATTGAAGTAGTGAAATAAAAAAAAATGCACAAAAATGAAAAATCCCAGAAACAAGTTCAGATCGCGTTACCATTTCTTCAATTGATTTTTGGTCCAGAAGATAGCCATTGTAATTCTCAATAACAATAGAAGATTCAAGACTATTCTCGAGACCTGCTTTTGGAGAATCGTAACAAAGTTCAAAATGTATAAAAGACCACGTGAGATCTCGAAGATGAATTGTTCGTAGATATGACAGTCATATAGTTCGTAATATATGCAAATCACGGGGGAAGCTCTAAATTCAAGGTGAGGCTGTTGGCTCTGAACGTTCCCTTGACAAAAGGAGCCAAGGTGCGCACCTATACGTAATATATAATGTATGTTACACATATATATATATATATATGAGCAATACGTACATTGGACGTGGAAGCACGTGTCTCGAACGACGTACCTCCTGTTTAATAGTCCATATCGCTATTTCCACGAGTAATTAAGCGTGAGCATATATAGTTCGACGGAAATTAATATAGGTGCGGGAGCCATTGTCGTGCAAGCAGCTGGAGAAAACGATGAGGAGATAAGCTCGGGGAAGGTAAAAAAAATCGATCGTACGCGATTGTATATTTTTGATAGTGAGGATATGGGCAAGGGGTGCGTCGAAGAGAAAGACAGAGATAAAGAGAAGAAGAAGAAAAAAGATAAAAAAAAGGATGAGGAGAGAAAGAGAGAGGAAAGAGAGGGATCACGTTTCCCAGAGCCTTGATAAGTCACGAGAGTATACACAATATTTGATCGCCATCAGCAAACTGTCGCCTCACATTATCCATTATTATCAATGTCACAGTCACGACTCAAGGATCGCGTTAGAGCCTCGTTCAAGGTGAAATTATCATAATTTCAATTCAAGTGTGTAATTGAGTTAAATTGAGTTGCTCGTTCCTCTTGCGGTGTCGTTCGAAGGTGGGAAATAAACTGTGAGATGTAAAAAAGAAATGCAAAAGTGTCTATTGCGACTGACCCGGGTGAGACGAAATCGCGTTATCGCGGTTTCGGTCCTTCCATATCCTTTCTTCCCACTTTTTTTGTCTATTCCGTACAGTTCAACTAATAATTCGGTTCAGAGGTTACCAACCTCCGATTCATCTCTCTCTCTCTCTCTCTCTCTCTCTCTCTCTCTCTCTTTCTTTTCCTTGCAGGGTCTCGTGCAACCACCTGCTGGATACACATTTTCCGGTTTCAGTGTATATGCTCCCGTTCCACGAGTACATAAAATTCTTCTTCTCTGTGTGAGAGTCGTTTCTTCGCTCGTGGAATTCTGAGCCAGTGGCACGGATATATATAAAGGGGACAAGAAGGGTGTATGGAATATTGGCCAAAAGATAGTCGGAGAAAGATGGAGAAAAAACGAGGAAGAGAAAAACCTCTCCGAATGTAAAACACTCTGTGCCAAGGAGGAAGCGGCTGAATATATACGAGAAAACTTTGTGAAGCTTTTTTTATATATGCATATATTTTTTCTCTTAATACCTCTCGTACTTGTAAATCAACATAATTGATGAGACAGAGGCTGCGATGACTGTATTTAAATCCAGAGATCGTAAAATGACGAAATTCAGGCTTTGTTTTTTAATATTTAATGCACTTCAATATCTTTTAGATTGATTTTTTTGTACGATCACGTATTTCTTATATTGAATGTAACTCAATACATTTAGATCGAATTCTTTTTACGAGCAAATTTTTTTTATATTTAATGTAATTTAATATTTATAATTATCGACTTTTTCGTACGACCCAAATGTTCGTTTTCGCACGTGTTCCGACACTTTCCACGTTTCGTGCGTCGAATATATAGGCGACACGAAAGCCGCAAATCGCTAACCGAACTTCCCTCCACCCCCATTTTCTTCTCGAACGCCATCGTAACTAGCGTTGTCTCTCTATTCTCTGGGAACGGATTTCCGCGAATGGAAATATTCTCGAGCTGGAATGAAGGGCGGCCGGGAAAGCTCTTCTGCAAATGCTAACGCGTTCCCTTAACCCTCCCCTTTATCAAGGATGTGCTATACAGCAGACAGGGTAGCAAAAGCTTCAATGTGTTCTCTCCCACACGAAGAAGCAGAAGCAAAGAGAGAGAGAGAGAGAGAGAGAGAGAGAGAGAGAGAGAGAAGTCAAGCTTTCATGTCTGTGATGTGGTTGTTGAGAGGAGAACGCGGAGGCAAAAGCGATTCGTTCGAGCGCGTTATCTTGACCGGGTTTTGACGGCTTTCCCTTGTTTTCCCCCTCCTCTAACTCATTCTCTCTCTCTCTCTCTTTTACCCCTCTCTAAGGCTGTCTCTCATCCGACAGGGAACTTGTGTTTGCCGTCACGTTAACCAAGCTTGCAAATGCAAGCAGGAAATTAATTCTGTCGCCAACATTTATCGAGAACGCTTGTCTTCTCTCTCTCTCTCACTCTCGTATTCAGTAGCTGCGTTAAAGAGAGCAAGGGTAGGAGAGATAGGGGGGGGAGGAGAAGAAGCAAGTTCGCTTTTGAGTAGAGAAAACAGACGTCATATGACACCCGTGAATCGCAAGTTTCTCATATCTGACACACTTGTTCACTCTCGCGAGAGATAGACAGAGAGAGAGAGAGAGAGAGATTTATATTTCATCCTGGGATTTCTGACTTATTAATGCTCTGCTGGCTGACGTTTCGTGGTAAAATATAGGGCGCGAGTGAGAAAAAACTTTGTGAACACAGGAATAAAAGTGTCAAGTATATATACCAGGCCAGTTGTGCCTGCCTCCATTGTATAAAAATTCTTTTTTTTTCTTTCGATAAAAGAAGAAAAAAAAAGGGACTGAAAAATTTGTGAAAACTTTTGGGATAAAAAATTAATCGTATATCGAATGCCAAATCTCGTTGGCAATGTGACTGAAAAGTTTGTGGGAAAGAATGAACTCGGCGGTTTATTGTCGAAGCTTCACTCTTGCACGAAGGGCGGAAACGAAATTACTTTCATTTTACAAAGAAGCTTTTACGAGAGATAACGAGAAGACATCAAACTTTTTTTTTTCTAACAAATTTATTATTCACGCCGGTTATCATCTTTATTCGAGCTCGAAAACTCTCGTGTTCGTCTCTTATTATCATTACGACCGATAATAAAAAAAAAAAAAACTGTTAATTATTGCGGGAAGACAAATTTTTCATCCAAGTTTTCTATCGACTTGCCCTGTCGGTTATTATACGCGCGGATGACACGAGCACAAACAGGGAGGGGGTAACGTAGAAATAAGATAAAGGAAGAGGTAAGGCGAGTGTCGAGAGACGAAACGTCACGTTTCGAGCAGCGACATCGCTGGAGAACTCGTGCTTCCCCAACGGGTCTTATTAATGTTAATGATACAGTCGTGCATCACCTCCCCCTCCTATCCTTTTCGATCGCAGTATTTGCTCTCTCCCTCTCTCTCTTTCTTACTCACTCTCTTTAAATCTCCTTTATTTCCCTCCCTCTCCCTCTCTTTTTCTCTCTCTTTCTTGTGGTAATATACGAAGACATTACGCGAATTTTCTTCGCCTCAACTTCAGCCAGGATTTCGAAAGATGACGGGACAGAGCCAAGACCAATAGCAATTACCGAGCATAAATATACTTGGCTCGGTCTGAAAATAGGAAAAGGATGTGAACATCCTTTGGATTACATAAGCGCAACGAGGGAACACACGAAAGCCAAGATCCGATGTCGACGCTTTTCACGGCTTACACGAGGATTTTACTCGTTTCCATAGTTGATGCATTTTACCTCCTTCCGTCGTCGTCTCATCTCACCCTCGTATAATTATTGTTCGTATATATATTATTGCGACTCAGTATAGCAACAGCAGTCTCGAAAATTCTGGTAAAATATATATGTTTAAACAAGAATGTTCAAACGATGAAAAGTTCCTAAATAATTTGAATTTCGGAAACATTTTTTCTTTTCATTTTTCATCTCAAATACCAACGACTTTTCGCATTGCACGGGAAATAGAATTTTTTTGACGAGGAACGAAAAAGTTACGAATTCGTATCGCTGCAATGTTTTCCTTCTATGAATCTGTTTTTTTTTTTCGTGGGCATTTTTTAAAAAGTGTTTATACCCTGGATAACTCGTCAAAACAATTATCGCTACTCGCAAGGGACATAATAATAACGAACCTTTTGATGTAACAGCAGCAGGAGAAGAAGAGAGGAGGAGGAGGAGGAGGAGGCGACAAAAAATAATTTTATTTTCAAGCTCTCGCGGTGGTTTGACACGACTGGTCACAAAGGGAACTTGCGTATGTATATTTTCTGTGAGAAAACATTTATAACGGAGCGTCAAAGTGGGCTGCTTACGCGGAGTATCGCGCATTTGCATGTCACTGCAAAGGTGCACACGCACGTTATATTCAAAACACACCGTAGCAAAGGGGACGAAAAACTTGCGTGTAGTGTTACGTATATATACATTGAAAAGAGAATTTCGTGCATTTGGATATTTACTGTATGTATGAGAGACACGATGAACCAGCGAGTCAGATACTTTTGGAGGAGTTAAGGTATGGGATGGAAGAAGGCTGAAGAAAAGCCTGGAGGAATAAGTTTTCTCCAGTCGTGAAAGAGAGCGAGAGAGAAAAGAGTACATGGAAAGCAGCCTCCGGTAAAATAGTGGAAGAGTTGAGACGAGATAGAGCCGAGATGGATGCCAGCGATGACGAGAAAGCCGAGAGAGAGAGAGAGAGAGAGTCCGATGTGCCTTGGAAGTAAATTTTGGACAGAAAATTAGTTGGCGCTGACTTTGAAGCAGGTCGTGCAAGAGGAAAGGTTTATCAGATCTCATCCCACGACAGCAAGCCCGTGGAATTTTTTCGTCTGGCCTATATGAGAGAGAGTAACGAATTCTTATCTCTATACCTCTCTCGCTCTCTTAAAACGCAGCTTTTTGATTATATTTTTCGTTGGAATGGCTAATAAGAGGGATAACAGCCTAATTTAATTTCACACGTACATTTATTACATTTAATTTATTTGAAGTTATTATTATTATTTTGTTATCTCTCTTTAATTACAAGACGCAAGTACTTTTTTTTTATCTGTAATTTTCAGTTTATTATATCATAACCTTTTTTCATATTGTTTTTTTTTTCTCTTAAATTGCGTATGATTTAAGGTGGCAAAGAAAATATTAATTAATATTTCTTCCGATCTTTTTTTTTATTATTTTCTACTAAAAAAATGTATTTATTAAGAAAATTACTTTCATAATTATAGTAAAGATTATACACTAATATACATCCCTTTTATTACACAATTTGCCTCATGGAAATCTAGGGTATACAATACAAATCGTCAAACAAAAATATTTTTTCCTCTAATTATTCGTTTATTATTATTTTGCACTATTTTCCTTCTTACCTACATACGTTGGCACACAATTTACTTTTATTTCAAAAACATTATCTTTTTTAATTAACATAAATGTTTTTATTAAGATGAGAACTTAAGTAATTATAATAAAGATGTACAATGCCTGTCCTTTTGTATTACACAATATGCCGCCTCATGAAAATTCAAAGCGTAATAAAAAAACATCCAATCAAAATCTCTTATTCCTCGGTCTGTTTGCTCTGTCTCTCTCTCTCTCTCTCTCTCTCTCTACACCCTTTAATATTTGTAAAAGACGTCTGGTGAACTTCCGGAAATTTTTCGATGAAACCTTCCGAGTCAGAACCGCATTAAAACACAGGCTGTGCGCTCACCAGTAGTTGTGGACTACAAACGAGAAGAGATCTCGGCTATTTCCTAACGTAAAGCAACCGTGTACTCAGGCATGTACACCGAAAGGGTCGTGACGTTCATTGCAAGAGAGGAAGAACACAAGAGAAAGAGAGAAAGAGAGATGGAGAGAGTGAGAGAAAAGAGAGAGAGAGAGAAAGATGGAGAGCAATGGAGTAGATGCTGAAGCCGCCACGAAATTTATTCGACGTAGCGCGTATATAAATGCTGTCTAGTTTCTTCCTCCTCCAGAATTCTACCCCAATTTCATCCCCCTATCCATCTGTATACGACGCAGCTTCAGTGTCCCACCGAAACCGTGATTAGTTTTACCCGTCGGTGTGTCTTGATTGCGTTCGCGTAGTTTTTATACTTCGGCAACGATACGACTCGTAGCATATATGAAGAAACATCTATGGAGCAGCAGGCTAATCAATTTTTGGAAAGAAAAAAGAAAATGGTCGCGAGCAATAGAACTTTTGGAGAAATTCCCGGAAGTTTTCGTACCAAACGATTCCGGCCAATTCCCGCGAGCTTTTATTATGTATCGCACAGAGAAACTGCGTACATGTATCGAGGCTGACATAAAGTGTCGATATTTGTCACGCGAGAAGCTCGTGAAATTCGATACGACATTTACCGACACCGGTTTGTGTATAAAAAGAGATACAGCGAAAGTTCATGTATACCCGAAGTTCTCGGGATGAAAAAAATATCCCCAGGACATTTGGGGCCGAAAAAAACGCACCCCAAACGAACCAGCAATAAATTCTGGACGTTCCTCCGAGAATTGTGCACGTATCGGCACGGAATAAGGAAATCTAAAGTATATAGACTTTTGCCACCTTTGATTCTTTTTATATACTCTCATTCCCGGAAAAAAAGAGAATAGGAAGTGCAGATGTTCCCAGGTGATGCTGGCTACTAATTATACTCGAGGGGGGTCTTGATACGAAGAAAATGACTTTGATTTCGCGTCTCGATAAGCTCGTGGCTTTTCTCATGCATTAAGATCGCGGGGCTGCAGAAAAATTGAGGGAAACTCGTTCTGTTTTTTTTTTTACTTTCCCTCGATGTATATATAGTTTGAACCGAAAGTTAGAGGGTCAAGTGTCTCGATTAGCATACATCAAGTCGGTCAAGTATAATTTCTTAATCTCGCACAAAGACGTATAAAACCGTCCGACGGGAATATATATGGTTCCGGCCAGTGAATTCAAGGTGTGTGCAAGCCGCCGTTCGTTTAAGGTTAGCTGCACACGCGAGGGCTTTAATTCACGTCTTGGTTTCTCTCTCGCTAACTAAGCCGGAACTCGGAATTGTACACGGGTAAATGGGGAAGTAAAGCTCGAGAATAAAAATGTGTACTTCCGGTGGGAGGTCCGACCTCTAGCAGCATGCCGCTTGATATAAAAGGGTCTCTCTTCTCTCGCAAAACAATGGTGCGCTCACGAGAGAAAAGAGATTGAACCACACACAGCAGCAGAATCCAAGAGAGAGAGAGAGAGAGAGAGAGAGAGAGGGGGGGGAGGGAGAGAGAAAACCTACCTCATTGTTCGGTGTTGAAGAGCTCGAGGTAGTTGTCGCACCGCCATCACCGTTCGCGTCAACGAGTTTGCGACTAGTTGTACCGGTGGCGGTGGAGCTGCCGTTGACGAGGCTACTCTCAGCCCGGGGCTCCTTCGAGCCAACGAGTTTCGTCTTTTTCCGGTTTCCCGATTTTCCATGTCGCACCTTCGTCACCGTCGCGGCTTTGCCGGCCTTAAAGTTCTCCGACGGATAGACGCAAGCGAGCATTTTATCGTCGTTGGTCTTATCTCTCGTTAATAACAACGAGGATCCCGTCGAGGACGTCGATGACGAGGATAATTTTGACGAGCCCGTCGTCGCGCTCGTCGATTTCGTCGTTTGCCTTTGTTTCTTTACATTTTTCCTACGACATTTCTCGACGCCCTTGGTATTATTGAGGGAATGATAATCATCCGTGGGTCCTCGGGACCCCGGTGCCTCGAGTCCCGTTGCTGCTGAAGAATTTTACTCCCACGTTGAAGAATGTCGCGCGCTCCTTCTCACACCCCTTTTTCGTCTTCACTTCGCCTTGCTCATCTTGCACGAATTTCTCGAAACTCGCTGCATTTATTTTGTATGTTTTTCTTTTTTTTCAACACCCTCTGCTTTTTTATCGCGCCGAAATGGCTCGCCTTTGAACTGTTTTTCGCGAGAGCTTTTCGCACAAGAAAGTTTTCTTCTTTCCCGTTGCGCCTTTTCACATCTATTATTCGTCCCGTTCTACCTCGAAATACGCCCGGAAATCGACGGAAAAACTTGCAAGAAAATATCCTTTTTTTTTATGAGCTGTACACACTGCACAGACTTGTTGATTTTACGACTCTTCTCTTTCATTTACGAAACTTCACAGTCACGCGCGCCCCACGTCACTTACACACACGTCAACCTGCGCTCGTCCAAAAAAGTTTTTTTTCACCCTTCCTCCTATTACCAGCAAGGCCGCGCTCTGAATTCGACTACTATGTAAAATCCTTAACCGCCGAAGATTCTCAACTGCAAATTTCTTCGACTTTGATGCGCCACGAGCTCTTTGAATATATGCTTTAAAAATGTAAGTTTGAAAAATTCCATTCACACACGACGAGCTATACAACTTTTGTTCCATCAATAACATTAAAAAAAAAAAAAAACTTTCCCCAAATATCTTTCTTTTTAGGTCAATTAACATTCGAGACATTTAAGTGATATTAAACATTCCATTAATTGCAATAAATTATTAAAATTATTAGTCAGTATAAATCTTTTTTTTTATGGGCAATGAACATCGAGACGTTTTAATGAAATTAAACAAAAAGTGTTTAAAACAAAAGATTGCCAAAATATTTTTTTATGGTCAATGAACATTTGAGACATTTCAGTGAAATTAAACATTCCATTAATTACGATAAATTATTAAAATTGTTGGCCAATATAAATCATAATTTTTTTTATGGTCAATGATGATCGAAACA
>JABMBV010004521.1:0-10831 GCA_018906735.1 Mesochorus sp. PSUC_FEM 10030011 | reverse complement strand
AATTTTATTTTTAAGAAATCTGATAATTTAATACGAAATGTAAACTTTTGACTGGCAGTGTATTTAAACTTATAAATTTTAATGAGCTAAAGACAGCTATCCTTTGGCACAATTCGTCACATCGTCCTTTTTCTCTTCAAGTTTTTTTTATGGTTGACTTTCACAAATTAATATTGCTGTCAGTGAACATAAAGGAGATTATTAAAAAAGCAACAATGGTATTATTAAAAAATTCGAAATTATTCATACCGTGGGAGTTGACTTTTAAATTATAATTCTGTCGAAATCACACCTTTTCGATCATATAATCGATAAAAAAAAACAAGGAAAAAGGAGGCCATTTTACCCCACCTTTTCTCATACGTATGTTATACAGCAATAAATTGAAGCCAGTAAAAAAATATTACACGAATACGTCTACGGGCCTCATAAACTCGATATTCTTCGGCCATTCAACACGAGATACCTCGAATATCATCCGAGGGATTGTCGAAGAAGAAATATAAAAAGTTCGGCATATACAAGGTGATACGTGTGTATAATATATTTCAGCGAATGAAGCATCATCTCTCACAAGCAACGTTGAAGATGACTCGTCGAAATCGTCGCCAATTTAAATTCGAATAGAAATCCTTCTCGACGATCTATACGCCACGTCATTGTGTGCGCGCCTCTCGGTTTGCGCGGCTCGTCGTATACCGACGATTGGTACACATTTCCACCTTGAGGCTCTTTCCAGCCTCAAGAGAGAACGATATAAATGCGATAAATCGAGACGCGTTTTTCTATAGTGAAAGTTAATGAATCGTCTGAAAACATTGAAGGAGAATCTCAATGTACAAAAACCGCGATAAAAATATTGCGAAGAGCACGAGCATCTTATGAGATTACAAAAGATGATTTCACTGCTACGGAAATTTCCCCAAACCTCAGAATAAAACACTAATAAATTTAGATTAAAAAAAAAAAAGTATAAAATTTGATTGAAAAAGTAGGAAGTACGACGAGAAAATAAATTCCAAAAAAGTGCAGCTGAGCGGATGGTCACGGGATTCACGAAAAAATTTTGAATCCCCCAAAAATCCTGTTTTCCATTTATTTCAAGACTGAGCGAGAGAGAGAGAGAGACTGTGAGTCGATGAAAAGTCCAAAGATCGATGAAAAAATGAGGGGAGAAGAAACTTTTCTTATATTGTCACACGTCAACATGGGTAATCCTTGGATTTTACCGTTTCGAATCTTATAGAGGGGAAGCGTGCACCTAAAGTCAACAACAAGTGGTCCCGACCTCTTGGTCGTGGGTCGAGCGATGATTCGCGACCGATCGAGTTATATTTTTCATGAACGCGCGCGCGTTTCAAAAGAGCGAGGCGAGGAAAGCCCATGTTATATTTATTGTGTCTCCGAGGTTTTCCTGACCTCAAAAAAGATCACTATACGATATAATGGATAAAAGGGAGAGAAAAAAGTGATGCAGACGAAAAATATATTGGGGGACACCCCAATAGGGGTCAGAAGGTTCGAGCTACTTTTTTTTTCTTGCGTCTTCCAGAAAATCGGAATTTTCATGCTCGTATATAAAAACCCATGTGTATACGACGATGAATCCTGCTAAATACATTCTTAATGCTCCCCCTTCGTAAAAGGGAGCTGCCATTGTCCTGATCTGTGGAAGGCGCCGCCGCATCACTTTGTCCTTTGGCAGGCGCGGTGACACAATTTTGGGGAAATCATTCCGAGGATGAGATGTGAAACTTCTGGGGGATGGAGCAATACTTTTTTTTTGTAAACGTTTAAGTGACTTAACCTCGTATTATCGCATTTTTGAACTTTCGTTTCACGCTTACTTAATTACGAATTTTTATAAATTCGTTTGTTCTGTCGATCTAGAATAATTTTTCAGAAATTATTTCAAAGATGAAGAAATAAATTATCAACAAAAATTAGAAGGAATTATTTATACAAAACAAAAAGAGTGATCGAAAAAACAGAAGAAAAAATATTAAACGGAATTAAACGGTGACATATTATTCAATGGACAAAAATCCGAAGGCTTCGTAAGCGGGTCGTAGACACAATCGAGCGTTACATGCACAGTCTCGAGCCGATGTATCTCCGCAGACTCGCGCCTTCAAAAAACGTATTATACGCATTATGATTCGTCATTTCTGAATAACAACGAAGGCGCGAGTTAAAGCGCTTTCGAACAAGGCAATGTGGCACCTTAGCCACGCCTTCGGTTAGGAATTCAACATTTGGGACACGAGTTGAGTAAAATCGTATAGAGTATGCGAGAAAGGTGAGGATTTTGCACACGCGACTGAGGAGTCGTCGGATTTCGAAAGCTTTCATATATATTGTTTCGATTATTTGAAGGCCAGCGAGGAGGAGCTCTGCTGGAAATAAGCGACCGATCTTTTTCAGCACGACTGAGAATGTCCAGGGTTTCATCGAATATATTTTTACTCTAAAATCAACTAGAACCGACACCGCAGGACTTTTATATCAAAGCCTGCCATGATGACACTCGAATTTTACGTCGGACTCGCGCGCGCCCCATTACCGATTTCGTAACTGCGCCATTCACGTTCGATATATATACTAATGTAAGCGGTCGAAGGCGTAACCAACCGATCGATCGATCGATCGATCGATGAATCACTGCTCCAACGGATATTTTGATTACATTGTAACTATACGAAATCATAAAATCATGACGCATAGATAATCTAGAAGATGTCGTATAGAAACTCGCAACGAAATATATTTCCGGCATCGCGCTCGGTCTACGCTCCCAAAAAAAGTGACTTCGAGTTTCATGATGGATTTCTTCGTTCGATCGCGGGGCCAGGTGCCGACACGATCCGAGTTTTCATGTGGCAAGCTGCTGCTGCTGCTGCATCTCAACGAGAATTTAAGAACTCGTGCTGCGGCCTCCGGCGCAATAACTGCCCGATGATGACACCAAAAGAACTCCTACGCTCTGTTCGCAGTTGCTTCAGCAAAGGGACCATGCGTTTAGCACCGCGGGAGTCCCCAAGTCAATTTTCGGGGCTTTCCACCTTGCCTTCGACGCTCTAGCGATGCACCGGCTCCTGATGAGGCCCTTGGGACTTACAGCAGGTTCATTCGCGTCGTTATGGAACTTGAGGATGAAATACCAAAAACATGTGCCATTTGGAACCATTTTTGTTTCATAGAAAATGAAATTTTTACATCTTAATTTTCTTCTTTGGAAAACTTACATTGGCTTGTATTAATTTTTATAAATTTGTACCTTGTGATGCAATAGGCATTCCAATAAGGTCCGTGAGCTAAGGCACCTTGACCTTTTTTTCAATTAAATATCGACATATGTATGTCAGTTTATAGTTTGAATTACACAAGCGTGTAATAGCGTCCTGAGCACCTGAAAAACTTCTCCTCGGACGAACTCTCTCTCTCTCTTTCTCTCATTCTCTTCTACATCTAATTTTTTTCATGATCAACGAATCGTGACGAACCGTGTAAAATCCCATTTCACGCGTGTCGATTAAACTATTGTAATGGTTAATTGAACGTGAACAACAGATCGACAGTTTTATAGATTTGTTTCAGTCAACTGTTCCTTGAAATTAATAAGGTACGAGCTTTTCTTGTTAATTGATTGCAATCAATTATGGATTGTTTCGTATAAACTCTGTCCTAATAGAATAATTTAGAAAAAAACAAATAACTCGGCTCTGTTTATCGAAGAAAAAGGTGAAGATGAAGCCATTTAAAAATGAGTTGAAGTAAACCATAAAAAAAATTGATCCAACCTCGTAAAACCATTCGCCTAAGATTATTTTGACGTGTTGAATATTTTTTCAAACATCATATTTCCGTAAATGTATGTTGATTCATGGAGTCGTCGTGTAAGCTTCTACATATATTTAACCGTAGAAAATATATCCGGTCTTTTTCCCGTGTGAATGGAAAACATATGTAAAACATTTTCAAACGTGTGTGTGTGTATATCGGTTATACATGAAAAAGTTTCTTCGTCACCAAAACGGTTTTCTGTCATGGGGTATAGGAGGGCATGATTTCAGCAGAGTTTGACTGATCAAACAAACAAATTGTCAGGAGGGCTTTGCCCGATGCGAGCATATATATATATATATATGGGAGGCTTCAATTATTCGGAGCCTATAAATAGTCCGGAAAGCACGAACGAGAGAGTCGAGTTTTGCTTAACAAAATATAAAAAAGAAACTCATCGATTCGGTCGTTCCCGTCTGGCTTTGACCGCAGAGTTTTTTTTTTTCTTCGTCTTCGATTCCCTCCCTCGAGACGTTCCCAGATAATAAGACGATTCGCATGCGGCATATAATCGTGGTTATACGTGCGAAATTCACGAATAAGGTAACGCACGAGCCATCACACAATGTCTCTGTGCGCGCTTGGAGAACGGAAAATCGAGAATGAAATACAAAGTGCACGCAAGTGAGAATTCCTTTGATCGTAGCGCGACCCCTGAAGGTGAATTGCCGCATGATCGTTTGTCCGCGCGTATATACAACGAACGCGCGTATTGCGTCCTTGATGATACCTCGAGGAAACAAGATGTCGTGTGGGGTGAAGCTGCGCGAAGAGAAGCAGAAAAAAGGGAATGCAAAAGTCATCGAGAACGAGAGAAACTGCAGGCAGAGGATACGATGAGGATTGCGGGGGGCCTTCGAGGCAAAGATTTCGTATCAGCACAGCGCATATGAGCACAGGTTGAAAATCATTTTGAGTATTTCGCTGACTTTCTTTTCCTCCGCACGGACAATATATGTTCTTCAACATAAGCGACTATACATATATAAGTTGGCTTGTGTTCAAGAACGCGCGTGTGCGGTTGGATCAACAGCGTTGAACCAGAATGGTAGTTTGTCCGTATCACCTTTGGACAAGTCAACCATAAATCATCTACGAGCCCAGGATATGGAAGGCAACAAGGACGAACTCTCTCCTGTGCGCCGCGATATCAACCAACATCCTTGCAAAGACCGCGCTATGTTGCATGTACACATCAGTTTACAACGAGTGCACTGTGTGTACATCGTCTACGGGAACAGCCTATTGTCTTACTCGTAAAATCACTTACCGAGGATTCTTGGCTTACCGCGACCTTGAAGCTTATTTCAAATCAAATCCGTCACAATTTTGAAAAAGCTTGTTAAGCGACGCGGCAGTGTCTCGACGCTAAAAGTTATTAGAGACCAAATTTGTGTCAAATCTATACTGACCGACCACGCACTCCATTACATAGCGATATGGCCCAAAATCCAAAAATTTCAAATTCCAAATCTTTTTTTTTCCAGAAAACTATCGAAAATTTGACGCAAAATTTCTAATGCAATGTGACCATCGACTTTCAATTAGCATGTATATTATCATACGCAAAAGTGAATAATCTCGAATTCATTTCGTCGTAGAAAAAAGCGCCTGAGATACCTGAATTTTCATACAAAAATTGTACACAGAAAGATTGCAAGAATAGTAGCATATATATGCTGGCAAAAGACAATAAAAGACGAATTGTAAAAAAGAAGAAAATGGACAAGACGCGCGTCGGTGGTCGCAGCAGCAGCAGCAGCAGCAGCAGCAGCAGCAGTAGACAGTCGAGACGATAAGATGGGAGGAGGGGTGAAGAGGGAGAATAAGCGGGGGAGGAAAGCGCGGGGGTACAGGAGCATCGCGGATGAAGAATCGGGAGGATATACGGATGGAGTAAAAGCGAAGAGCGCGAGAAGAACAGATTGGCACGACGAGGGAGAGAGAGAGGCTGGTCGCATTCCCGAGGATCGTACATGTAGAGGGTATATGCGCGAATGTCTCTCTATGAATATGTGTGTGAGCTCCTTCGCGTTGCACTTTTCACTCGGTGCAACGAACACCAAGAGAAATATACGAAAAGGCGCGCGCGCACACACACACACCCGCAGACAGTACGAGAGAGCGGAGACACGAAGAGAGAGAGAGAGAGAAACGAAAAGCCCGGAGGGATATATAGAAGACACGACAAAAGAGGATCACGGCGGGGTGATTACAACATTAATAAACAAATGAGCCTCGAGGCGGGTGGACTGGCCTGGCCAATCGTGGAGCGTGGGCGTACTTGAGGCGGAGCGAAAACGGACCAACCTCGTGGGGCTTATAACTTGGCCAAAGACTGTATATGCCTTCTATCTCTTTTTCCGCCGCCCGGTAACTCGGATCTTTCCTTCTCTGTCTGGCCACCGCTTGTTTCCTTCTGTCTCTCTCTTTTAGTTCTATCCTCGTCCATCGCACGGCGCAAACACATTTGTTTCCCGCCAACCTTTGCCGCTCGTGGTATGTCGTTTTCGGTGCCTCTCTTTCTTTCTCTATCTTTCTTTCTCGCTACACTTCGGTGCCTCAAGCGACAGTGCACCACCGCGCACGGTGTCTTCCCGGGCTTTAAGCTCTCCTACCACTGCGCCGTGGAGACTCCCACTCCTGGGCCGGCGCGCTCCCACTCTCGGCCGAAAACCACGCGCGCATGGTGGGGATATTTTTCATGCTGGGAGTCACCGAAAGTGCGCTGGGGTGGGAGGAACACAACGTGCGGGATTCAATGATGATTCCCGCGAGTGGGGCAAAAAAACACAAGCTGCTGCTCCCAGGTCGCTCTTTACGCGCGGCGTCTGTACACGGGACTGCATCGCAACGCTGTAAGGAAACGAGAGCACGAGGAAAGCATGCCCTCTCTTTCGGAGATTGGTATTACTCGCGTTCAACACACGCATATACGCACGCAACGCTCAACAACGATCGGTTGACGTGGGATGAGTTCTCGTCACCAGGTACACATCGCGAGAGGGACTAGAGTCGTTTATACACACACACACACACACACGCACACATACACACACGCACACACTAGTCATAACGCACGGATTTGCTATGTCATGTTTTAAACACACAGTTGTGTGCCCCGTACCCGAAGGAAATTATCGTCGGCTGTAAGTTGGGGCAGGGAGATGGAAAAATGTTAAAATATTCCCGCCATCTTTGCCTGAAATATAAATGCCCGATTGAGAACCCATATCGCGACGAGTTATCTCGCTCGGAAGTTAATTGGATTCACTTTTATATTCATAAAATAATATGATTGTAACCTATTAATCGGGCTTTTGATAGTTTATACTTTTTCCTTTTCAAAACGATTTTATCGGTGGTTCGGTTTAAATATAGTTTTCTCGATAGATGAATATGTACAATTAAACTTGGCCTTTTATTACATTACTTATCAGAGCTTTAAACGTGTCGTGAATAAACGTTTATTCGCACGTTGTTTAATTTAGTCGAGTAGCGGTCGATTTGGGAAAGCACTGTGTAAGAGAAGAACAAAGAAAAATCTTTTAAAAACATGTATTTATTGTTACATATTATTACAATGTATATTATGTAATTATTTTAATTATATGATACTATAATATCTTTATTTATTGTAATTTCGTATTGCATTATTGTAAATATACACTGAGTATTCTATCATATTTAATAAATTGAAATTGAAATTGAAATTGAAATATTATGGCTAATATTCGAAGGTAATGGCAAATCCTAAAAGTTGGTAATCCTTCGATATCCAAGCGAATAAGTTTCGCTTTGCATGGATGCACCTAAAGAGCACGCACTGAATCGTGTATCACGTATATTTTTTTCTTTAAGAAAAAATCATACGTGAGAAAGGAAGTTGGATGTGCTATACGGTAGACGAATATTGTCGTGCGCACAACGATAGTGAGGTCAAGCTCCGGGATGACGAAGTCTCCTATATATAAGTAGCATAGACATAGCCTTCTCATAAAGTGTATGTCATATGCGCGTGTATACGTGTGCCTCACCTTAAATCTTCTAAAGCCCGAATTAGGTGGTGTGGGCGCACCCTTTCCTGCATCCGAGTACTTCGCAGTCCTGTGTCCCTCTTGGTCGTCTTCGTTAACCGGAAGCTAACCATTACCCTCGGGAAACTTAATAGTCCGTGAAAACAATAGAATTACGCGACTCACTATCCTCAATCGGCACTGCTCTCTCGTCCCCGGACTTCAAGAATCGTATGGAATAAAAAAAAAATCTATCTTTTTCCCGCAAGACTTTACTGGTGCGCATGGCTATCTGCAATAAAGCCACGTGATTACAACGCGATGTTTACCGCACGAGGAAATTGAGTCCAGAAACGATGCCGCTTTGACTAGCCGCGACTAATAATTCAAGCTATATAGTACACGGGACCGTCACGAGCCTCCCTGAAGGTTATTTTCACCGAGCATTTTACATTCGTTCAGGAAAAATTAAGCAACGGACCATTAGGCCTGCGTAATGTGAATTGAAACTCCGTGTACAATGCTGAACTTGTATACACAATCGACTATCCAATGGTGGAAGGAATGTCGGAAAACTTTGCACTCACTCAACGATGCTATTTGTGAACTAAAAAGTCATATTTGATCAATCTCGTTTATCAGTACATGATGAACTACAAAATTATTATATTTTTCGGAGCTACCGACTTTTATAAATGAGGTAAGGTAAGATAATCAAGTTTTTTCTAGCATTTTAAAATTCTCTGAATAAAGCATTTTAGGAGTTATACTCAAAAGATAGTTTCATTCGTAGCAGAAGTAACCCATAGGAAATTCGCTTATGTTAGAATATATGGCCAATGTCTGAGTTAGTATTGGACTACTGAGCATTGGAAACATTCATCGACCTTAAACACGGTTCATTCGATTCGTCGATGTTCCACCAACGTTTTGATTGAATATCGAAAGACGATAGAGTGCAAACATCTGTTTACCACTGGCTGCTGACAGTTGAAAACCAACGTTGGCACCCAGCATTAAATCTCAAGCCTTCATTTGGCATAGTATATTAACAAATGCTCGGCCAAGGTTCTTAAGCCAAGGTTATTATATCAATTTTGGGATCAAGACTACGACCTTAATAATAGTTCAAGAGTATTGCCAAGCATTAATAACAATTTTTGCAGTATTGGGTGAATGTCAAGCCGATTGTACGTTTTTTCATGAAAAACAATACAAACTGAAATACGATTTCGTCATATTGAATGTTGAATCCGTGGAGAACTTCAGTTTTTATAACTAGAAAGAATAAAAATTAGAAGTATTAAATGTTTCTAAAAGTAGAGCAGGATCTGAAACCAGGGCACTTACCTTATTTCTACTCCTCATTCTAGAAAAAAGACCATTGAGTATTCAACATCTCCGACTAACCTTTCCATGTCACCGGCCTCTTAGAATGGAATCGATAAAACTGGAGGTCCCCCAGTTTCTACGTGTATATTTGGACCCATGGCTGATAGGAACAAGGCACCTCGTAATGAAGGGGAATTAGGACTCCACACTCGGAGGCCCAATTCCAGGAGTGTCTCGCGCCACTCTCTGGTCCCTCTTATCTTTCTTTGCGTCGCACCTTCACCATTCCCTTCATCTTTAGAACCTGGCAGAACATATCTTTTATCCTCCACCTCGCTTCCTCTTTGGATTCAAATTCGCGAAACGTCGAAGTTCTGATCGGGAGCTATAGCGAGGGAGGCAGAATACATCGTTTTATCATAATTCGCGAGCATACAAGATTCACTACCATAAATGCGCTCATGTTCGGAGAGTTAGGATATGGTTTGCACAAACTGAAGTCTGCAGGCAAGTGTTTCAGTGAGAGTACGGTAAGTATATATATGATAATTTGTGCAAGTGTGCGTAAGCGTTACATTGAATTCAAGTGTACAGTCGGTGGTGAAATGCAACGTGGCTTCAAACCTACAAGCAGTGTGTTTTATCGTGTGTATGTATGTGTCGGTGTATTCAGTGTTGAAGAAAAGGATAAGAAGATAGGAGAATGTGCATCAAGAAACAGAAGTGAGGAGCTTAGTAGCCGCAGGTTGTTGCAATTCCAACGTATAGACCCAACGAAACGAAAGAAAGACAGTGAGAAAGAGAAAGAGAGAAAAGGAGTATTATATACAGAGGACAAGGAGTTTCACGTCCCTGCAAACCGCGTTTGCTTGCCATCGCGTTGTCTGATCATCCTCAAGCCCTAATGAAGCCTGGTTTATCTGAAGGCTTTCGATTCCCAGTATAACCCATACCACACGTACGAGGTATAGACTGAAGAGCGAACAGGAGAAGGAGGAGAAGGAGAACGCAGTAGTGGTGAACACTGGTGGCGCGGTGGTGTGGCCGATGATACCGGTGGTTCGAGAGGACACCTTCGGTTGTGGTGCTAGCCATCAGGTCTCCTCTCTTTTGTACAACCATTGCTATAAGTCTAACTTTGGCGACTTTGTCTCATTAAGAATATACCACCGCTAAATTAGAATCCAAAATATTAGTTTATAAAAAAAAAAATAGACGATTGCCCACTGATCCATTGGTTCCGGATTTTCTGCATTAATCTTTTGTAATGTATCAATTACGATAACAAAAGGATATAAAGCATTTTCATGACATGTGCCACGGATCTCGTCATTAGAAAATTATTTTAATCAAAAAGGTGCATTCACTACAAACTAATTAAATGTTATAATCAACCTGCATACTTATAACTTTTAGGCTGTCGAAAAGACTTTACCTGTGATTGGAACTTTATATAGATTATTTCTAAGATTAGTGATAAGACTTTAGGCATTTATTAAAGGGACTAAATCCCCGATAGTTTAAAGGTGAATGATAAGGAATAGCATAACATCCTGAACCATTGTCCTAATTGTATAATTTCTGATAACTTACATTGAAAATCTGAAATAAAAAATCATATAAATAAAAGTATATATTAA